>CAKAKR010065871.1:0-37304 GCA_916700685.1 Adelosebastes latens
TCCATCTCGATGAGCAGGTCACATGGCTTTTCTAAGTATTATTTCTCATGCTGTTTTCAAATACTGACTTTAAACAAAAAAACAACAACTTTTGAGTTCTGCATTTTGGCCGTCGCCTTCTTGGTATTTGACCCTCGTCATCTTGGTTTTTGGCTGTAGCCATCTTGTTATTTTGCAACCAGAAGGGACACGAGAGGGTGGCGCTAAGTACAACCGAACGCTGAATAAGACATTCTCAGGTGACAACTCCCAGACCGGACAATGCCGTGGTAGCAACCTGTCAATCACAAGGTAGCCACGCCCTAAAGCATCCCCTGCTTTATGGTCTATTTGACTCTAAATGGGACCATAATTTACTAAATGAACATCATGCTGTATTGAAGAAGACTTGAAACTAGCGATTGAGACCATAAACTCATGTTTACAATGTTTACTGAGGTAATAAATCAAGTGAGATGTAGGCTCATTTTCTCATAGACTTCTATACAATCAGACTTCTTTTTGCAACCAGAGGAGTCGCCCCCTGCTGGCTATTAGAAAGAATGCAAGTTTAAGGCACTTCTGCATTGGCTCCACTTTTCAGACCCGGAGGTTGCCGCCTAGAGCCAACAAAAGGTAGAGATGAAGAAGAAGAAGACTGCTAGCTGATGTAAACATGAATATAAACAATGCAGGTTTCAAAATATTTGAAAAATCGACTTGTTGTAAAAGGAAGAAAATGGATTCATGCACACAATGTGTTGATGAGAAACACTGAAAATAAAAATCAGTATAGTTGCTTTTTAGTTTCTCATTTGAAACTCATATCAGAAGCTGAGTTTCCTGCAAAGTGAGACACTGTGTGAGTGTTATTTCAATTGATTTGTTTGGATTGGATTTGATATGACTATGAAAGAATGATGAAGGGCTTCTTCCCAGAAATATATTAATATGCTATTCCAGAAACAATGATTTCATCTGGATTTAGCTCTTGATATCAGTCCAACCATCTGAATATTACAAGAAAAATGAAATTAGTAAAGCAATTATCTGGACTTAAAAGTCAGGTTTTCCTAGATTTATTTTGGATTTGGTATTTTTGATGCTATCGTTTGTATGAAGTTTACAGGCTTTCACATACAACCGATTCATCAAAGTACAACAGTAAAAAGAGAGCTCCAGACAGCCATCAGTGTAATCATTTCCCAAGAGTTAAGCTGGTTACACGCTTGAGGTAGCATTGTTTGACTGCTGTCTCACAGGGGAAACACTGACTCATGTCAAATATGATGGAAATCTCCGTTGGATGAATCAGTTTTTGAGTTTGAATCAGCTGTCAGGAATGTGAACCCCTGCTGGAGCAGAAACAGCGACATGACGTTTTTACCTGCCACCACGTATTCCTCATTCTTGTTAAACTTTATCTCGATCGTGCTTTGACACTAACTGTCAATAGAAACCCAAATAACCTGAGAGAGTGCCTCCATATAAGGCACTCACACATTTTATGGGTTTCCATAGAAGACGCCTGTGATTAATGTGAATAAATACACGTATTAATCATCATAAAATACAGCTGTACATTATTCTTGGTTTCAGTTTGAGTCCTGCTGAGTTTGAACTCGCTGTACGTGCTGTATGTACGTATATATATTCAATTTGGCAGGGAAAGCTCAAACAGTAAATATATATGATGGTTTGTGTTACACAGAAACAGGATAGTTTATGGACTGAGTCATTGCAGGGGGATAAAAAGTTTAAGTGAAGTTTTGGACCAAACTGAAAACCAAAAGAGAAAGAGTCCCTCAGCGTTCCTGTCGTTATAACTCTACTGTCAAGTTGAATAATTTGGAAAACTCTTTCAATCATCTCAACATGCAGAAGACCCAAAATCTCACCACTTAAAACTAGATTTGGTATTTAATATATAGTTAATTTAAGTTGTTTTAAGCTGTTTTGAAATAAGAAGTAGTGCATTATTAATGAAATTGCAGGTACGTTAGGGGTTTTGTTAAACCTTCTCATAAGGCAGCTTTTATAAAAGGTTTATAAGGTGCAACTAATAGCTTTATTAATGGTTAATAAATAATTTTCTCATTCCAGATATAATCAGGCCATTAATAAGTAGTTAACTCAATAACTTTTGTGTTGCCAGGTTGTAAATTTATTAGGGCTGTCAAAGTTAACGCGATAACACGTAACGCGTATTCGTTTTAACGCCACTAATTTCTTTAATTAATGCAACTTGCAATTTTTAGGTTGTAGTAGGCTCAGATTTAAAGAGTGAAGATATATGAAACTAGAAAAAACCTAAGGAATCCACTGGTACCAACCATGTCATACTAGCAGGTTGCAAAGGAGGCTAAATAACGCTCCAAACTTGTGCTAAATTTTGGCGAGGAAAAACTGTCATGGCCATTTTCAAAGCGGTCTCTTGACCTCTGACCTCAAGATATGTGAATGAAAATGGGTTCTATGGGTACCCACCAGTCTCCCCTTTACAGACATGCCCACTTTATGATAATCACATGCAGTTTGGGGCAAGTCATAGTCAAGTTAGCACACTGACACAGCTGACATCTGTTGTTGCCTGTTGGTTGTTATGATTTGAGCATATTTTTTATATTAAATGCAGTACCTGTGAGGGTTTCTAGACAATATTTGTCATTGTTTTGTGTTATTAATTGATTTACAATAATAAATATCAACTATTCAATCAACCTCATGCTGTATGACATCAAGAAGATCAAGAAGTAAAGATGGAGAGAAATAAAGACTAAAAAAAGAGACTAAATACAGTAACTAAAATCAGACTTTCTCACGGGGAAAGTCTCCCCTCTCATCTCTGGTCTTGTCTTGTTGTCACCTAATGTCTCTGCAAACTGCTGCTAAATACAGAACAATCACTGTAGACTAACACCACTCTGTAATACAAGTGTCAACAGCACCGTACAGCACCGTCATTCTTCCTGCTACGACAAAGAGGGAGTTAGCGGGTTTGTTCAAGTCCCTCTTTGTAAATGCCACCTCGGCTGAGCGACCTCCATGGGAAAATGGACCGCTCCTTTTTTGGCGGCTGGCTCTGCCCTTGTATGGGCAGGAGGGTTTTTTTCCCAACCAGCTGTGCTGAGGAATGAGAGCAGCGTCAGTGTCATCAAACAAACAGCGCTGAGAGGAAGACATCAATTATGTCACAGCTGGTCGGGAGGGCGGCTGCACTGTGTGTGTGATCTACTGTCAGACGGATATACAGTATCAGGCCCTTGTAATTACATGATGGATGGATGTCAGTCAGACATGTCTCTTCAGATATGATGAGCTTCCTCCCAGACCACACAAACAAAACTAGAATTAATGCCTCGCGGTTGTATGCCTCCGCCAACCAGTCAATAGTTTACATCCATGTCTGTCCAAAATGTCATCACTTCATCATTTTATCCTGTTAGACATTTGTGTGAAATTGTCATGATTAGTAGGACTGCAACTAACGAATATTTTCATTGTCGATAAATCTGTTGATTATTTTCTCGATTAATCGATTAGTTGTTTAGTTTCCCAAAGCCCAAGACGACGTCCTCAAATGTCTTGTTCTGTCCACAACTCAAAAATATTCAGTTTACTGTCATAGAGGAGTAAAGAAACCAGAAAATATTCACATTTAAGAAGCTGGAAACTGAGAATTTAGACTTTATTTTCCTTAAAAAATTACTCAAACTGATTCATCGATAATCAAAATAATTGGTAATTAATTTAATAATTGACAACTAATTGATTAATCGTTGAATTCTTGAGTTATGGCCAAGTGGACGTAATCACCGTGACGTCATCCATTGGTTTGCGGACTGCTGATTTGAAGCCTCAAGATTGTCATTTTGGCCGTCTACATCTTGTTTTTTTGCAACCAGATGTGACACCAGAGGGTGGAGCTAAGTACAACCGAACGATGAATAAGACATTTTTTAGGGGACCAAAATATAACAATTAACTTTTAAACACTGAATACTTTAAACGCTAAATGGGACCATAATTTGTAAGCCAAAAACACGCACAACTCAAAGACCGAACAACTCCGTGGTAGCGACCTGTCAATGTAGCCACGCCCTAAAGCATACCCTGCTTTATGGTCTATTTGACTCTAAATGGGACCATAATTTACTAAATGAACATCATGCTCTATTGAAGAAGACTTGAAACTAGCGATTGAGACCATAAACTCATGTTTACAATGTTTACTGAGGTAATAAATCAAGTGAGAAGTAGGCTCATTTTCTCATAGACTTCTATACATCGGACTTCTTTTTGCAACCGGAGGAGTCGCCCCCTGCTGGCTGTTAGAAAGAATGCAAGTTTAAGGCACTTCAGGTTTGGCTTCCCTTTTCAGATCCCGGAGTTGCCCACTGACAAAAACGTGTTTTGTGAGGTCAGTGACCTTTGACCACCAAAATTGAATCAGTTCATCCTTGAGGAGTTGATATTTGTGCCAAATTGGAGGAAATTCCCTCAAGGTGTTCCTGAGATATTCACGAGAATACGGACGGACGAACGAACGGACGGATAACCTGAAAACATAATGCCTCCGGCCATTATTTGTGGGCAGATGGCAGATAGCTCAAGTCCCACAAAAATGGCGGTGGTCGGGTAATTGTGTCGCAGCTGGAAGGACAGCACATTGAGGTTGTGTTTATGTAGATTTGGTTCATCCAGCAATATTTTGGTTAAAACTGCACCTGTGTGTCTCCTTCTTAAACCCCTTTCTTGTCACAAATAGGACCTAAATAAAAGTCTCCATCATGGCACCAGGTGCTTAATGATCCAACACACCTGTCTATAAGACTTCCTGGAGTGCAAGAACTTTGCAGTAAGTGTTGCGTTCAATGCTAATATATAAAAGACGTGCCACCCAAACTTCAGACATGCAGTATGCCAGGAATGCCCAGCGAGGCCGGTCAGGCTAAACCAGGACCACAGAGTGACTATTGTTCCCTCTGGCAGTGATCCCAGCGGCTGCCTTCCACACTCCCCATGTTGTTTTAGAACAGACTGGTTTTGTTTAGAAGTGAGAGCACCCCGAACTGATCCCAATTATTATTAATTATCACGTCAGCACTAATCACAGATATGCAAAATCACCGGACAATCTGCATACATTCTTAGACTCTGAGCGTCATGCTGAGTCACAAAGAACACAAATAATCCGTCACCACACTCCACTCTCCTGTAATCTATCACAGTTATTACATGATTGACTGTATTAAAAAAGCTAAAGAGATGTACTTTCTCAAGACTGAACACAAAGCAACAACTCAAAACATAATAAGACACATTTATTTGTGGAATAAAAAGGATATTTATCCTTTTATCATTCCTGCGCAGCAAATAAAGGAATTGTGTGGTGTCCTCAGGCAGATGGAAAACGCTCATGAATGCAGCCTAATTTGCGTTCGCTGGAGCTCGCCTACGTCAGGGGCTTTCTCATCTGAAAGCGTTTAGACAGAACGAGGTGGAAACCTCTCTTCCCATCGCCGCTGATGTGCTGGCACTGGTCGAATGCCGTGAGCGGGTTCGGACGAGGCTGATTAGCAGCTGGAAGAGGGGACTCACAGGTCAGCGGGCCTGGAATCTGACCTTTCCCAAAGCCAAGGTAAAATACCATCCTACATTATGTTTACTACGACACAGAATTAGACTTTCCTTGGCTTGTTTTTGTGGGTAGAGCTGCAGCTTTATACAGAGGCACTGGTACATGGGCTATTTTACTAACTCTCAACTTCATTTTCATTGTTTTAAAGCTTTTGCAGATTACAAGATGTTCGAAATTACTGCACTGCTCATACTACAAGACCTTTTTGTCCCAGACTGTCATATTGGGGCTGCACAAATGACACAAATGATCTCAGATGAGGTGTATTGGTTACAAGATTACCAATATTCCAGTTGAGATCTACAACTGTGACCCTAAACTGCAACTTGAAATATGAGATTAGTTAATCTTTACTCATTTTACTCATGAAAATACGCATGTACACACGAGAGCCCCGTTTGACGTATACATTTAATCACAATCATTTGTGAAACTTGATGCAGCCACCAGTTTTAACTGTCTTTTACGAATTAGGTGCCTGTTCCGAATACAAATATTTAAAGGTGCTATACGCAAGATTGGGAGCATTTCTATTGCCTCTACACGACCTGTCAACATTGTGACAACTGAGCCGTTGGCTCGCAGCTAACAGTGCTAACAGCGCTAACAGTACAAACAAAGGCAACAGTGCTGACAGAGCTAACAGTGTTAACCTGGGGGGGAACCGGAGGATGGGTACTACGTTTCAGGACGGCGTTATCAGCTGTAACCGCCGTATGAGAGCAGTGCAGAGCGGCGGCCATGAGCTAGCCAGTGGGGCACGCTCACATGCACTAAAAGCACGTGCGGCCAGCCCGGCGATGTCAACAAAGCACAGAGAAGCTCTGATTACAACACACACAGAGACTTCATTCTCTGCTCAGGTAGACATTATCCTCTATATCTTTACATATCACATTTTGTTTTGGGCTACAATATCATGAGACATGTTTGAAAAGTGTCGTAGTGACAGCTCAACACTCTGCACTAGGCTCCAGTATGACATGGTCATATGTATACGCCATAACACTTGTTATCCAGCTGTCTATTCACCACCCTTAATCCACAGACTGCCTTCAAAGGTCAAGCAGTAGCATGAAAACTTTTTATTTCTCTGGTTTCAAACTTTTGTCTGGAGCAGAGAATGATGCTGGAATGCTTGCAGGTAAAGAATATCAGGGGGATTCCCATGAGATTCAGAAAAATGCTGAGTAGTTATATTAGTACGGTGGTTCCCAACCTGGGGTTTGAGATCACCTCTCAACTGAAGATAATTAACTGGATTGGAAAACAGGAGGAAAAGATGTTGAAACTGGGTCTATAAAATGTTACAAACATTAGACTGCTGGCTGTTTTATGGATTTTGGATGTAAGGGGAACATATCAGTGTCACTTTGCTTTAGTGTAACACAGCAGCTCAGATTTGCTGATTCTGCAAGAGTGAGAGTGTAATAAACACAATCGGCTTACAGTCTGCTCTAATGCATTTCACACAGCAGACACGTTTTACAGGCTGGACCATAAAGTCCTCGTTCAGACCCTGTGGTTCCTCTGACTTCATGCTTTCATGATACTTGACGATGTTCCTGCACATGCTCAGATGTGACATGACCATTAAACAATGTTGGTTTAACACTTCACTGAGTTCTTTCTTGCACGACAAAGGACTTTTACAGTACGATGATGTTCACACATGATTCTGTGCTCTTATTTATTTGTGGGATATCAAGATAACAGTTGAAATAAATAGACAAATTCATCAACAATAATCTTGATAATTAATTATTTATCAAGCAAGTATGCCAAATGTGTGCTGTTCCACCTACTCAAATGTGAGGATTTACTGGGTTTTGGATTGTTAGTTGCACAAAACAAGCAATCTGTAGTAGAGCTGAATTGACAAGTTGATCAGCAGAAAATGAATCTGCAATTAATTTAACAATTGATGAGTCAATTTGAGTTTAAAAGGCAAAAAAGCCAATAATTCAGTGTGTTCAGCTTTACTGCATATTTACTGTTTTTTGTAGTATTCTACGATATAACACTGAATATCTTTGGCTTTTGGATTGTTGGTCAGACAAAATCTTGGACTCTGGGAAACTGGGATGGACATTTCTCACTATAGTTTCTGACCAAATTAATCAATGAATCAGGAAAATAATCAACCAATTAAAGCCTATCATAAGCCCCAAGGACTTATAGTGTGCTGCAGGGATGGTGTATTATTGTAGACCAACCAGGAAGCTAGCATCGCCCTGGTTCCCTCGACAAAAAGCCAATTGGATTTCTCCATATCAGGGAGTCCAAGAAAAGTCTGTATGATGAAATAGAAAAACGTCCATTCTGCGATATGGATTCTAACGGTGGAAACCACACAGGACGATCAAATGAACACTGATTACCTAATCAGTGACATCATTCTGTCTGAGCCAATCACACATTCCAGGGATACACAGGGGGGGACTAACGCAAAAGCTTGGGTCTCCCAATGTGGTTTTGAGAAAGCGAATGGAAGGAAAACACACATAATAAAAGAGGAAATCATTTCCATTTCTTAAAATGACATTCAAATTTAATGTAATAAGATCTTGGAAAAAGACCCCTTCGGCTTATTTCTTTGACTCACTATAATTTATATAACTTAACCGCAGTTTAAAAAACACAATTGTATTAGTATACAGTAGAACCACATACAACATTTAAATACTGCCATGTTTCCTCCAGATCCTATAATCACTACTGCAGAACTATTGCAACATGTTTCTACACAAAAGCTCCACATGTCAAAGAAATGCCAAGGTCATAATAAAAGGAAAACCCCAGATGAGCTTGGTTAGATAAATACAGGCAAAGCTCATTTTACAATTGGCAGAGGTGTGAATGGTAATCACATTAATGATCAGAAGAACCGAAGCCAGCGGGCTAACGGAGAAATAACTGACGTCAAACTAGCGTGTTTTTACATTTCAGAGGAAAAACCTTCAACGAAACATCTGTCTTTCTAAATCCCTCCCAATTACAAACTACACGGTGTTAGACCCTTGAATGATAAATTAATACTTGTAGCCCAAACAGCATTTTATGTTTTTGTCTCGACAAACTGCTGAGGGAAATATCTGGCTCTTTAGCTGTTAATTGCTCCACTATGTTCACCAGATTGTCACTAGCTTTGTCTGTCTTCTGTTTGGATTTATCAGGGCTTTTTTTTGCTGAAAACATCTGTGTGCTGCGACTAAAAACAGGGTTGATGAGAGCCAAGAGAGTGAAGAATAATGACAAAGTTGCGGGCCGTAAAACCAAAACAATTAGCTGAAAGATGCTAAAATCCTCTGTAGATCTGAGGTAAACTGCAGAGTCAGGTGATAATTCTCTGATGGTTCGTCACTACGAAGCACCCACTTTCACATTACACATCATCTGACCCATTGTTAATGTATAAATATTGTTTAGAACAACTTTAATGTGCTAATCTTTAAAGCTGTGGTTTCAAGTTGGATGAAAACCTAATTTTTTGGCACTAATTTCTTTCCACTGTTCCATCAACCACAACTCTGGTTTGTTCAAAATAAACCCTTAATTCAGCGCGTCAGTAGAGTTACATCTTTTCTTGTTGTTGAGTTTTTATTGATGATGATTGCCTTTTACTAGTTTGAGCAATTTTCTTTGTTTAGCCATGGGAGCTATCAGCATTTAATGATGATTACTCAGTTCCTCTCTGTATTTCAAACAAACCAGAATTGTAAATTGCATCCTTAATTTCTGTGTAACACTGGCTTTTTTTCCCCTGGGAAAGCTTACAAAATACGGCATGTTGCATGGATAATTGTTCCATTAATCACTGTTCTCAAACTGCTGCATGATCTTTGCTTGTTTTCACTTCTCACTTAAAGGTGTTATTGATTGTAACATTTTTATGTAGACGTATAATTTAAAAAAATATTATCTCCACAGAGCTTATAGAAAGGTGCCGAATAAAAGTATCCAAAATGGGTCCAAAATTGTTTTGTTTATCTCTGTGTAAAATATCTGATGTTCGGTTCCCACCTCTTACAAAGCTTGTAAGCCTATAGTATAACGACGTTGGTGTCACGTGGTATCTATGCGTCGTCAGCGATCAAGAGTCTTAGTAGTTGCCAGTTAGTGTGAAAAAAACGGGTAAATTGCTGAGTTTGACGGTAAGCACCCGGCTTCTCTCCGGTACCAATCACAAGTGCTCAGCGGCAAAAGAAGGCTGCCTGCCATGCCTGGCTACCAACAGCCATAGTCCTTACTACCTTAACTAATGTGTTGTCACTGGTTAGATTGTCGAAATAGCAGCTTTAATCCCTGAGGAGCTACGTTAGTATCTTTCGGTTACATCCAGTTACCTAACGTTATAGTTCCCTCAAACAATGTATAACAAAGATGTGCATCAGTTGGGATTTAGAAGCAATGCCGACTGAAAAACAAGTAGGAATACGTCGTATACCAGCGTATATCCTGCACTACATCACTGTTTAGATGGCAAGCTAAGCATTGCCTAAAACAAGCTATAGCCATATCCTAAGATTACCATGGATTACTTACATGAATCTTGAAATACCAGCAAACAAAGTAACCTAAATCTATAGCTAATGTATAGCTACATGTTGCAAAATGAATTCAGTCTGTCTGTCTTTAATGACTATGCAGGCTTTTGACTGTCATGAAAGGGTGAAGCCTTTTGGTTGCATCACTGTCATTCTTATCTGTAGTATTTTGTATTTAACTCAGTGTTGTCAGCTAACAGTTAGCAGCTCTTGTCAGCTCTTGAAGGATAACTTCATCTGCTAATCTTCTCCATGTGTCAGGAAACCAACATGTTTCCTGTTTATGTCGTTTTACATTGAAACGTGCTACAAACACACGCACACATGTCAAACTTCTAATCATGCTGTCAGAACATAAAGCTTGGTCATACAAGCATCAGACGGCAAGATGAATGTTTTGGCTGCCCTTTATGGTTGCTGCCAAATTGTTTCCCGGTTTTGACTTCAAGTGAAATCGTGTTTTGTGCTAATTACGTTCTGGCAGCAGTAAAATATTGATTGTTAGAGAGAAAAACGTGTGATTATGTTGAAGGCGATAAAACTCAGAGACAGCTTTTCCTATTAAATGAAATGAACAAACGGTCTTATTAATGTCCTCAGATCTTGTAACAAACTCACACACCCACACAAACATAAACAGACACACAGATTGTTCACACCCATAAAAATAAACAATGAAAACTGGACCAAACAACTGCAGTCGGTGATTGCGTCTATTCAAGCCATCTGATTTTTGTCAGAATAAAGAAATGAGGGGTTTGTTCAGACACTAACAAGATGTAGGCTGTTCTTTGGCACTGCAGCACTTTGAGCTAAATGCTAAAGGTATATTATGCAACAATTTCCTAAAAAACAATGTATAGTTTGTTGACGCATTGCTGCAGTATAAAATCAATGAATGTGCTTTATGCCGTCCTGCAGAGAGTCATTGCATCTCTGAGGCTGGACTATGTCAAGGTGCTTGAAAATGTCTTCATTATTTCAGACCATATCTAGAACTAAACAAAGCTATCTGGCTAGACCTTAACCTTAAACAAAGGTTAACTCAATAAGGTGCTAAACACCTACAAAATCCCTATCCTCGCACCATCTGAAAAACAACTCCAGCTTCACAAAAACACTCAGTCTGTGGCGCAGATTCCATACAGGTCACTATAGTAACTCGTGTTTACTCAGATGACGGAGTCTTCCACAATCTAATCATCCCTTCAGAGAGATAGAGCTCCCCGCATTTACTCAGTGAGCGGGAGGGAAGTCTGCTCCTCCTCTCTCCTCCAGTCTTTGATCTCTCTCCTCTCCGGGTGAGGAAAACTGTTTTGGTAGCAGCAGTCAGACGTCCTCCTCCATCCCTGCGACTGATCCTCCTTGAATTCATCACGCGGAATGAGGAAATTCTCCTGACAGTAAGTGGAGCCACGTTTGGGCCGGAGACGTATGAAACAGCGCTTGTTTCCTTTCTCTTCGACAGGCGCTGACAATCTCAAGAGTTTGGACCTTTCCATCGCGTTGTCGGTGAGGGGCGGCCAAGTGCAGCGAGTGGAAACCGGACCGAACGGAGAGAGAGCGTTAAGGGTCCCGCTGCCAACTTCTGCGTGGCCTTTGCCGGACGTTCGCAAAAAGAAAGCAATCCTTCACGTTCTCACGCAGCGGAGACGAGACCCGGGTTCAGAGAGCATTTGGGGAAACCGGTGGAAATGCAGTTTGAGGAAACAGGGAGAAGGATGTTTTGATATATCGACAGGACGAATTAGTAGATCGTAAAAGTGAACTAGCACTCACACAGTATAAGTACAAATATGAGCAAACACACTTTCACACATACACTACAAAGAATCAAACTTGACCTGCAGGAGAGAGTTTGACACAAGGAACAAATGGACATTTGACAAACAGTTTCTGTTCTCATGGTTGACAAGCTACTGAAATGAACTGTAAATTTATCTTTTGAGTATCAAATACTCAGAATTCTGTGCAGTACGTACAGCAAATGTCACTCATTCATGAATGTGCTGAATCACATCATCTCGGATTTGTTCAGTGATATAAATGTTAAATTGTCTACAGTAAAGGCGGTTGGTGAAACACTCGACCAATAACAGCGATATGGGCGATATTAAGAATGTTCCTGGATTGGTGTCGAGAATCGTTGGTATTGGTATCGACTACTAAATTTCTGGTATCGTGATGTCCCTAGACAGGACAGATACTTTACTCACTACTGACTGATCAGGAAAAATCAAAACAAAATACCCCCCATGAAGAAAACAATGAACCACCTTTCAAGCCCAAAGGGGTATTTCACTCTAAAAAGATGGGAGTATTCCTTTAACACAGGAAGTTAACACTCTTACCGCTCATTTGGTCAAAATCTCACCTCAACTCTTATCACTGTTGCTTAGCTTTCTACCATGAAACAACATCTAGCTTGAAGCAATTTTGTCTTCTGCTGCATATTTAGCATTGCTGTAATCTAATCCCTTTATGCTTGCATCATGTTGTTGGCTGCTAGCCTCAGCTTAATAGCCACAGCTAAGTCACCACTGACCATATGAAATCAAACTGAGTAACTGAAAAACCAAAAAAAAACAGATTCAGGTACTGTATGTCCACAGACAGACAGCCACTGATAAGCTCTAATGTGCCCCAAAGTGTCATTTTTCAGGTTTAAGTACTCTTTGTGACCTTGTACACGCTGTGTGTCTGGACATACGCTCTTATCTCCTGCCTGTGTTAGTTGGCAGTTTTTCTCATCCTGCTCACATGCCTCAGAGCTCAGCCCGCTCAGTCCTCCCCGGCGCCCTGCTCGGGCCACCCACCGCACCGCCAAACAAACCCAACTCTGTCAGACGCTGGTAGCAGCGTGGCAGTTTCCTGCTTTGGGCTCCACGCAGCAAACCCACAGCCAATTATCTCAGCATGGGGAAATAGACGTGTTTGCTTGGTTTTTTGAAGTAATGAAGAGTTTTCTCACTGAAGGTTAGAATGAATGTTTTAGTTTACTTTAGGATCTAAAGGACAGGAAGCTGAGGGAGTGCAATGATGTTTTGGTAGTTTGGTCCATTGTTCAATATGTGACATGGGCACTGGTGCCAATGACATCAGCGTAGCTTTTAAAAGATTATTCTGGTGATGATATACAGTATGTTTGTTATTGTCAACAAATCCCATGAAAAGGCCACAACCAGCAATGATCCTACTAATAATATAGTACGTGTTGCCAAACCCTGATCTTATTCCTCTTTGCCGTATCTCCATTCTTGTCCCAAAACTATTAAACCACAGAAATGTCTGCCCACACAACAGGAATAACAGTTATTACCATTCGACCACTGCAACACGTCTAACCCATAAATCTGAAATCTTTTAAAGATGCTCTGCATTCACGTTTGATCTCAAGTCAAAGACGTCTATTACGATATAGAGGATTATGCTGCTCCTTCATGCTGCTCTTTGTTTTCCTTCCTTCCTTTGTGGCTTGGTCCACATCAGACACTCCGGTAGACGTTTACGCAGCAGCTGTCAGTAATCCAGGTCATCCTTCACTGGCCCATATACGCTGTGAGCCATGTTACCTGAGGCTGTTATTCAGGAGACTGAATCTACCAGATGGAGAGAGTGATGACATGAAGAAACGAGACGATTTTGGTTTGAGGGCTGCGGAAGACTGGTAGCACTTGAATTCTACTATTGGAGTTCTCTCTGCGGGATTCAGAGCATTAATATAGCAGCAAACAACTATTTTCTATATAAAGATATAGAGGAGTAATGTCTACCTGAGCAGAGAATGAAGTCGCTCTCCCTCTGTGTGTGTTGTTATCCCAGCTTCTCCATGCTTTGTTTACGCAGACGGGCTGCATGCTTTTTAGTGCATGTGAGCGTGCCCCACTGCGCTGCTCTCATACGGCAGTTACCGCTGATAACACCTTCCCAACCGACAGCGTCGTCACCACAGCATAGTGCCCAAACTCTGGTTCCCCCCCAGGTTAACACTGTTAGCTCTGTCAGCAGTGACATTGTTTGCATTGTTAGTGCTGTTTGCACCGTTAGCTGCGAGCCGCCAGCTCAGCCATCACCATGTTGAGAGCCGTGCGGAGGCAATAAAAATGCTCTGAAGTACGCATTTAGTCCCTTTAAGCAAAATAAACCATTTTAAACCTTCAGGGAATGTCTGCCGCCGGAATAATATATAGGCCCATAGGGACATTTTGTTTATTAATGTGAAGCATTTGTCATCAACTATAACTCCTCCTGTGAGGACGTGTAAAGGGGTGTTACAGTAAAGTGTTACAGATTTGGGGAAATTAGGACATTATGTGGCAATTAACCCCAATTTGAAAATGTTTAACCATCTCATTATCACCTCGTAAAAGAAGTACAAAGTGTGCTGGTTTGGTCATAAAGCAAAAGCTCCAGTCGCCAAAAGGCAGCAGAACAGTGGCGAGACACACGAGAGCCAGATGTGCAGCCACATCGCGTGGGATCTGCTCAAACAACAACAAGCGCTGTTGGAAAAGAAAAAGCTAAATAACAAACGTAATGAGTCTGAAACTACAATAAAATTGTTCCTTTTTCCTCAGACTGTTTACGACAAGAATATTTGACACACAAAAATGTAAATAAAATCCAGCATGAAAATATTTCATGATCGTAATACTTAATAATGTGTGTAATAAAGTGCTTTTAACATGTGTCATCCTCGGGGTATTTGCAGCAGTAACATTTATTTTACTACAGCTTAATTCCATTTCGCAAAATATTTTTCAAGCCCTATTCCAGGTACAACTTTGGCAATTTGTTTTTGCATCTTGAGATTCAATTATCTTCTTTAAACAACAAAGTCCTGCCTTCCTCTCCAGGGTTTTTCTCCACAGTCCAGAGCAAAGTGTCTTTTACCGTGCATCATAAACAGCATGAAGTGAGCAGAGAGTGGGAACAGGAGGTGCTAGAAACCATCAAATTAGGAGCAAATTTTGCAGAACTTTACGAAGGAAAATCACATTAAAGCTGTCCGACCTTTGGATGCAGTTGGAGGTGGATTTAAAAGAAGAAGAAGAAGAAGAAAAAAAAAAGCTGATGATCTGGAAAATTTGCCAGAAATAAGTTTCCGTATGGAACAAATTATGTAACATGTCCACCTCTCTGTTTTTTCTACGAAGCGAAGTGAAAACGAGAGGGGCCCGGTGCTGCTCCAGGGGCCTGCACATCCCCATGTCTACTCAGACACAAAAACTGAATAATAGAAGTAGGTGATCCCGTTAAAAACATTAAGAAGTCACAAATCTGTCCCTCTGACTTCCTCTCAAAATCTAATATTCATATACAATGCAAGATAAAAGACGTCAAGAATGTAGAATAAACTATAATGTAATCCAACAAATTAGTGGTGAGGTAATCTGTGACAGAATAACTTTGTTTGAAAGCCTCAAAGAGTCTTGAGCAAGACATTAAATCTGTAGCAGGGTTGCTGTCCTGCTATATCAGATTTTGACCTTGACCTTCTCGTCAAAGGGAGATCAATAACGTGAACTGTAATCTAGCTGGCAGCCCTGGACCTCCGTCTCATGGTTTTCACAGATGTTAGCTGTTGGATCGGGCTGTCCTGAAAATAATTGAACACAAAATGATGATCACGTTTCCACACATACGGCTCACTTCGGCCTCTATGAGGTCTGTTGTGTGACGGGGGAGAAGGACACGTTCGGTATGTCGTGGCCTCCGATCGGAGAGCTGACAGGCCGGCTGACGTCCACTGTGCTGACCCTGACATTTTGGAGCCGTGTGCGTAAGAGTTACGTCAATTTGATCCATTTCAAAATTCACACACACAGAGGCGCACGTGTATGCACACACACGTAATCCAGTGTTTCATTATTGGATAATGAGACGTAGTAAATGTCAGGCCATAATTGGCATGTTTGCTTAAATTGTCTAATGTATAAACTAATGTCGGAATTATTCAATTCATCTATGTAGAAACAATAATAAGTCATTTATGAGTAATACTTGGCACCAGGCTAAATGCAATTATTAAGTTAACAACCTTTTTAAACCCTCTGCAGACTGTACTGACCCTTTCAAAGCCCGACCTTGGCTATATTCAATATTATTTTAATGAATTATGAGGGGCATGTTAGGTTAGGTTCATAGTAGACCTTGTTATAAAACATATAAACAATACAATAAATAGATTTTAAAAACAAAGTGCGCAGACTATAAAAAATAATGGGTTATGTATACATGCAAACATAACAAATAAAATAAGACTATAAATAGCATGAAACACAATGTGTTCTGTGCAGGGATAACAGGGATTACCACAACCTCCCAGTCTGTTATTGAAGAGCTGTATGTTTGAGTCCACTTGTGAGGCAGAAAAGAAAGGCAGAAATGTGGGTTGTAGCAGTGCTTGTTGGGAGACTGAGCCACTGGGAGCAAACTGGTATGTTTGTATCCCAGTTGCCCACCGGCTACAAACGACTCTGAGTCATAATAATGTAATAAAATCCATCGTGGTCTGTCCTGCTCTGGTTTCGTTTCTGGAGCGATCACATCAAACAGCTGAAGTTTTTTTTTAGTTTTTCAAAAAAAATTTAGCCTTATTTCCCCTACACCATTCAAACTGCACAGTAGGTGTACATAATCATTATTTAGTTGCTTAATATTGTAGCAGTGCATGCAATCTCTGCTGTGAGAAATGCAAAACATGTCCCTTCCCAAGCTTGGGTGGTGTGAATATTCACTGATGATTAGTTGATTAATTGAATTGTCGGTCATCAGAGGGTTAATCGGCAATCGTTTTGATAATAGATGGATCGTTTAAGTCATTTTTCAAGCAAAAATTAGCTACATTCTCCTTTTCAAGCTTCTCTAATGTGAGGATTTGCTGCTTTTCGTTTTCTTTTAAGAAAAAAAACAGAATCTATTGCGGGGTTTTAATGTTTTTTTTTCTTCTCTTTTGTGGGACAAAACAAGCAATTTAAAGACATCAACTTAAGGTCTGGGAAATTGTGGGCATTTCTCACTATTTTCTGAGATTTTATAGACCAAACGATTAATCCAGTAATCGAGGAAAGACCTTCAGGTGCAGCCCCCAGTGTGGTTGCGCCAGTGGGCAACCTCCAGGGTCTGAAAAGTGAAGCCAATTTGCTGAAGTGCATTAAACTTGCATTCTCTCTGACAGCCAGCAGGGGGCGACTCCTCTGGTTGCAAAAAGAAGTCTGATTGTATAGAAGACTATGAGAAAATGAGTCTACTTCTCACGTGATTTATTACCTCAGTAAACATTGTAAACATGAGTTTATGGTCTCAGTCGCTAGTTTCAAGTCTTCTTCAATACAGCATGATGTTCATTTAGTAAATTATGGTCCCATTCAGAGTCAAATAGACCATAAAGCAGTGCTTTAGAGCGTGGCTACCTTGGGAATGACAGATCGCTACCACGGCGTTGTTTGCCTAAAAATGTCTTATTCAACGTTCGGTTGTACTTAGTGCCACCCTCTTGTGTCACTTCTGGTTGCAAAAACCCAAGACGGCGACGACCAAAATGCCAAAATTCAAAACAGCGGCCCACAAACCAATGGGTGACATCACAGTGACTACGTCCACTTCTTATATACAGTCTATGGGTTGTGCATACTAGCACTTGTAATAACTGAGAGGCAAGTGGTTTTAATGAGTCAAACAGACCACCAACCAGCACAGACTGTAACTCTACAAATACATGTAAAGGCTCAAGCTAAATGTAAGAAGTGTTTCACAGGGTCTTTAGGTTCTTTAGGTTTTCAGGTCAAGAAATGATTAATGGTTCCGTAGATCACAAAGGGTAAATCCCTTTAGAACAAAAGTGGACTGCTTCTGGATTAGTATTACACAGCTCTGAACAGTTTCTTGTTATGTCATTAAAAATCAAACAGTATTTAAATTTTCAAACTAGCTATATTGTTATAAAATGAATATTAATACCTCCCAGACTAACTAACGGAAAGGTGAGTGGATATAAGACTGTAGCGGGCAGATGAGTGAAAGTGCTGACTGTGCCTGCAGCCTGTGTTTTTCTCTGAGGCAGCCTCCCCGGATCAAAGACATACTTGTCCAATCTGGGCAGTAATACAGTGATTTTCTCCAGCTCCTGTGATGCATTAGACCCATTATGTAACAACACTTTAGACTGCTTAAGGTTCGAAGACTTTCACCCAGTTTTGAGCCCCATCTTCTTCTCTACTTCCTTGGGAATTGTTTTCCATCTCCTTTTAATAGACTGAACTTGGCCAAGGTGGATTTGGACATCCTG
Organism: Adelosebastes latens; assembly: GCA_916700685.1. Taxonomy (NCBI): domain Eukaryota; kingdom Metazoa; phylum Chordata; class Actinopteri; order Perciformes; family Sebastidae; genus Adelosebastes; species Adelosebastes latens. The sequence continues at coordinate 18,458 of CAKAKR010065871.1, forward strand.
AAGACCAACTATTATATTCATGGAAAGGCTATTTAAGGTAAAATAATGTGAGATTTAGCCAACTTTTATGATATTTAGACATAAAAATTGTACTTCCACTCACTCTGAAAAGAACATTGGGCTGAATTTCTATCACGTCATCACAGGACAAAATCTATTGACCAGATATTTGGGGCGAAGCTGCTGGGGTAAATCAGCATCGGTATGCCTTGACGGTTATCCCTCAGACACAATAATAACCTCAGAGCAATTAGGCTGCATCTGATAGTGAGCAAGAACGTCTTATCAGTCTCTAAGCACTCTGGCCATGATCGAGGAAGAGTGCTTCCGTTTCGACCAAACGGCAGAACTGCTGTACTAAAGAACTTGACTGTGGCATACGGAAAAAATGCACGTCAGCCAGCAGATAACAGGTCGTCTCTATGACCCCTTTTCCTGCTGCTGACCTCAAACATTGTTGGTCGGTTGACAGGTTGTAACTTCATACAGAAAATCAACATAGAAGGAATTTGAGGGTGGAATTTAGCGTTGATCTCCAGAGGTCTCTCGAGATGAGAAAATTGCTGAGGATGTTTACATACAATTATCAAAATGACCTGAAAATGAAACTTGTGTTTCCTACATTGTAAATGCCACAGAGTGATGCAGGAATGAGTCCTAAAACCCGGAAATTAGTTAGCATTTTAGCACTTCCGGTTCCCTCGTCTGGAAGTCAATGGGTTTTTTGAATGGGTTTTTGGTTAGATGCCTGAAGAGATTTTAACATTTTGTTCTGCGATATAAAATACGTCAGTAAATATCCCACTCGTGAATTTTGAAGCCGTTATGTGTCTTGAAAAAGGCGGCTGCTAACAAGTGGTTAAATGAGACTACTAAACGTCATACAGCAATGTAGTTTGTGATGCAGCTCAGACATGGTACAGCTTTCAAAATGGGTACACCGGACCGACATCTAAGCAAATGTACGCCTCTCCAGTTTAGCACAAGCAATGAACTCTGACTCTGAATTATGTAAATCAGGAAATGGAAGCGAAGAGCAACTAAATACACACAGTCATCTCAGAATTTCCGAAAAATTTCAACTAGTTTGGACGCATCTTTGCAGCCAACATTCCTGCATCGTCCTGAAGGAGACAAGACTCTGTTCTTCTGTCCAAACAGGAGATGAATGTTTGACAGAGCATCCAAAACAACTGTGAAGAGAAAAGTCTTTTAAATTTGGTGTTTCTACTCAACAAATACAAGCAAGCCAAAATGATTTGAATGCAGGAATGGCAAGCGAGTTTTTCCTCACTTCCAATAGATTTGCATTTGATTGTTTAAACGGCTGCATCACATTGATTTGAACAATTTGATCCAATTGCTTTTCATCTTGCTCCAGCCCCCCCGTGACCCTGAATAAGATAAGCGGTTACAGATAACGGATGGATGCTTTTCATCTTGCAACAAGAGATGTATCGTCTGTTATTACAAGTCATTTTCGTAATCATTTAATCAAATAACTGGACTGAAAAGTGTCCAGTGCTGCGGTGTACCCATTTGGGAAACTAAAAAATGACCCGGGTGTCGTTGAAAAACAAGTCTGTGAACTGGCAACTACACCGATCCACTCTCATCCACTTCACAGTGGTCGGCGAAGGAAAGAATGAGAGGAAAGGGTAAAAGGGAAGAAGAAACCCAGACACCCAGCGGAGGAGCAGCCAGATTATAAATCACTTAATTGTAACCAGAAAGGAGACGCTCGTTCTGCAACAGCATCACTGCTTTTCCACTGCAGCTTCAGCCGCCGGCAGTTAGTTCCACTTCAAAACGCTACGGCGGGATGATGGAGGAGAGCTGCGTCAAAATGAAGAGTCCTCATGGAAAAAATGTTAGGGGAAATGTCAGGATTTCACTTAGATTTCCATGAAGCGTGACATCCCAGATTATACACTGTCTACACTTCATGTTTCCTCCCGGATTTCTTTTTTAAAACCGACGTGTTAAAGCTCCAGAATATTCTGCATCATATTTCATTTTAAAGAGAGAAAAGGTTTTGGCTGCGTCCGCGAAACCCGATCGTGTTGTTGTTTGTTTATTGGCTCAAGTAGTGGGAAAGCTTTGAGGACTGTTCACTTGAAGTCAGCGCTCAGATTCCAGTGAATTTCACTTTGGCGGGTGGTGACAACCCAGATGTAGTCGAACCCAAGTAAGGCTTAGCCGTGCACGGCTCCAGACAGAAGCTTGGAGCGGGACGGCGGATGGGGAAAGGCTGTGATGACTGTGATGACAGTGAGTCAGAGGGACAAAGGCAGAGCCAGACAGTCTGAGCATCGCCACGGGGGCGTGACGCTTTTCATCTGCTGGAGATCCGCCGATATTCCCATGAGTATCAGTCTCACAAGGGGGTGAGGCAGAAATTCAAGCAGATAACCTCTCAGAGATTTCAAACTGGGTAAAAAATGGTTAGAAAATAAAAAAAAAACACAAATACTGTCCATGGATTGATGTAAAGTTATCCTCAGGTGCACGACACAATATTTATAGCAAAGAAAATGTCTGCTAAGGTGAACAGGTGTTGGTCTGCTGTTTGTTAAAGCTGCATGATGTGTGCATGTGTGGTTTAGGCTCAAAACAAATCCTTAAAGAAGAAGTGAAATCATGACATCTGTGTTTCAGCTCATCGTGACGTCATGCAGATTTGAGATCTAAGACACAGATAAGACAGAACAGAGTATGAATGTGTATCTGAAATGTGGAAATTTGCATTTTCTTTTTTTTCAAGGAAAAACAAGACGTTACGCAACAGTATTTTCCATCTTCGGTTGGCACGCTTTCAAAGCTGCTCATTCATGGACCTCCGCCGTGAGATGCTGGAAAACGTCTGAGGATTGCCAAGGACATTTTAGTGATAAAAATGAACCAGGCCGGAACGGCTCCTTTGACTTCTAAGAATCGCAGTCCTGACGTAGAATCAATCAATCTTCAGATGACACCGCTGTATATCCATAGCGTGCCTCGGGGGGGGGGGGAAACTTGTCTTAGATATTTTATCATCTGTGAAGTGAGCTACTGTAGCGAAACACATACAAAGCATGTTTTTTTTACAACTGAATATAACAAAAGAAAGGAGAAGGACAAGCTTTGGTACGTACCGGCGATCTGTGACCACACTTTACGGCCCCACTGATGTGTGTTCTGTTGTCACCATAACAACTAACAACAATCACCATTTTCTTTTGTACTATTCAAATGACCACGGAACACGGTTCAATGTCCGTTCTACTCCTGTTCAGTTTCTATGATGCAAATAATCCAGCCATGAAACATAACCTCACTCAACGGTATGTTGTGTGGGTCACTACATACAGTATATCAAGGCAGGGATATTGCATTTTAGAATCCATCTAATATTGTTGTTAATGTAATATTTTTGTTTTTAGCGGCCTATAACAAACACTATTAGGGATTTAACATCACCAGCTCGACAGAGGGGTCCATGGGCGAGTCCACTGGCCGCAGCATGGCTGTAATACAGTAGGTGTTAATTTATCTTAGAATATGGAAAGCGAACCCCAGGAACACGTTTGCATGTGTTAGAAAGACCGAAGAAAGTAATAAATTCAACTGGATTTCCAACTTTGCTTTGAAAGCAGAGAGAATAAAGTGTTCTTGCTGCCCTTCAAAGGCACTAAAGTAATGTATAGTAACAGTAGTAATTACACAAAATGCCTGAGTGAGTGTGCTAATTTGTACAGTATGTTAAATGACAGCCAAGATGTGATAAACAGCGTGCGAAGAAACGATGTTGGAGATTATCTGCCAGCTGCTTCACCTCTCATTATAGCCTTTTATCTCGCAGATGCTGGGGGGAGATATTAAATCTGAGAAACACGTTAACCCCCGCAGGCGTAGATACCTCTCTGGTCTTAACTCCAACGAGGATCACACCGTCGTGTGACAAGCTCCACTCACGCCTCGAAGCAAGAAGAAACCCGAGACACGCGAAGACAGGAGAAGTGTCTAATGATTTTTTGGGAGTAAACTAGTTAAGGACATGTTTGTTACGGCGTTCTTCACGTGAGAGAGAGAGCAGAGCTGTCAATGGACGTGATCTGACAAGCCTGAACTTTATTCTGAGCACAGATTTGTCAGTCACCATGTGGCGGTTTCATCTTCCAGACTAATGATTTATTTTTCTTTTGCTGCTACTTGTCAATGTTGTGTTGCAATGCTTCGATTAGGTGAGAGCAGTGAGGCGTAATGATGTGCTGACAGCCAGGAAGACGGTTGTTAGAATAAAACAAATATGTTTTGCTGTATTTTGGATACCAACCTACCACCGTGACACAGCCTGGAGGAATTTAAACACACATCAGATCACACCCGTTTTGATGTGGTCTGACTCTTAATGGACACGTTAGAAAAACAGACATTTTTGTATCGTGTTAGTTTAAGGTCACATCATCCAATTATAACTGGCTTCAAAACTGCTTCCAGTTCAGACTTGTTCTTTTACCATTCCACTGGTTTTATTTTATTTCTTACCTTAACCTTAAAATGGTTTATGTATCCTTGGCGATGCATTTAAAAGGCTGTAGAAGGGACCCTGAAGTTTGATTGATCAAAACTCGATATAACATTTTTTTTAAATTAACATGTCTGCTTTCAGTGAAAATGTCACTAATCTTAAAGTGAGTTATAAGTCAGTCAGTAAGTAAGTTATTATTTTTGCAGGTTTACGACACTTTATTTTTTTGTTTATTTTTTAAGAAATTGGTTTTGATGTTGAATAGTTTATGTAGATTGTTATGTAGAAGTATTGTAGCAGCATATTAATCACATTTTTTATCTGTTCAAAATGTACCTTAAAGGGAGATTTGTCAAGTATTTAATACTCTTATCAACATGGGAGTGGACAAATCATTTTTATTGACGTTTGTGACATATTTTCTGTAGTTGGGTTACGCTGTTTCAGTACATATTTTACGTACTTATCTGAAATGACATTTTCCCTTTCCCTGAATGTTTTTCTTTCCTGAACTTAAATTAGTGTTTTTCTTGACCAAACCTAACTGCGCACGTTTGCGTGGCGTACAAATGACACGCGAAACGGACAAAATGCGTACTCACGACACATGAAATGGTTGTGTATCATCATGGTATTTATACGCCTTCCCGTGAGACCGGGTTGGGTAATGTGACTTAAAATGTCTGTATTCCCGATGATATGTTGCCCAAATGGAGGTGAAAAATTACTTCATTACATAATTACATATTTCACTCTTGTGAATTATTTTCTTCCAGTTTTCTGGAAATCAATTTAACATATTAATTGTAACACTGAAGCTCAATGTCTTTAAATAGCTCTAATCAAACAATTTGCACATTTTATTTATTGTAGCCAACTTAGTATTAGTACTGCTCACACCGGCAATGCTCACTGTTGTTAAAACTACATCCAAAATCTTGTGTATTTGTGAATTTACTGAACTACAGTTGTTATTTTGTTTACATCTCATTAGTTCAGTTCATTGTAGTGGGGATAAAAATGTAAATTTAGATTATTTTTACACTAAGCCTCGATGCGTTGAACATCAAGGATGAGCTAGGGGGGAAATGTGGGTATTTTTAAACGCAATTACGCTCTAAAACAAAATCAGGGAGTGTATCTTTGATACCTTGGACTGCTGCCATTGGTCGATTTGCTTTCTGTTTTGTTGATAGAGTTCTGCAATTTGTAATGTGAGGTTGGGGATATTACAGGCTGTAAAAAAATCCCCCATAATGTGAATGGGATTTCCCCTTTGGTAAATTATAATTACATAACATTAAATCACTGCAGCAATCAGAGTAATTGAGCGTGCCTTCTTATGTAAAATATCCAGTATTGCAGTATAACACTGAGGAAAAAGATTTAAATGTCAGCTTTAATGATCTGTATTGAAACAGACTATTCACTGAGTAATAATTAGGCCTACTTACATTTCTTGGTAACCAGTGATGTTAATATTTGTGCCACAACTTGTCCACCCACGTCTGACACACACAGCACTGATAAGGTGCTAGCAGTCCTTCTCTTTCAATACACAGTCAAAACAGTGTTATGTCTGGCGTGTGTGTCTCAGGAGAGAGACAGGAATGCAGTCGTGGGCTATTTTGAGTTTTTAAAAGGAGCACCGGGGTTTTGTGAGGTCTGACCTTTGAGAAAATCTGACGTAACACTTCGTCAATATTTGGAGGCCCACTCGTCTTCTGTCAATGGCCGTGTCTGACTGCCCCTACATAAACACACTGCACACACATGTAGAAAGCACGCCAAACAGGCACACACACATTTTATGACTGTGCTTGTGAGTCATTGAATGCCTTTACTTTCTAATCTAAAACAAAAAATACAAACAATAAACAGTATTTTTCCCACAGAAACAGATCCGACCGAAAGAGTGACTAACAAGGATAGTTTATAAGAGCAATCATTTAAAAAAAAGGTTCCCACGCTGGGACGATACGCCTATTTCGAATCAATACTATCACGATACTTAGGTGCCGATTCAATATGTATTGCGATTTTTAAGTATTGCGATTTTACATGTATTGCGATTCAATATTACGATTTATTTTGTTGACTTTTTTAACACTAGACCATGGGAAAAAGTTGAATCATACACTTCTAGGGACTTTTACTTTGAATAATATCTAAATCATTACAGAAAAAATGTTTGATTTTCAGCATGTATGTAGTCAGAGATGTCCTGAAGTCAAATATATCAGTCATTGTCAGGCATTAATTATTAAATCTTTTCCAGCAACCCAGAAATCAAAGAATAAAGACATTTCCCTCACAAATGAGTGGTATTTTCTTTTTCATCTATAAGGGACATGTAATGTTTTATACTTCTGGTGAATATAATCCAATCAATCTTATTTCTATATATGTATTTTGTATATAGTTCCCTTTGTTAACACCTTATTTTGAAAACCGGACGTAGTCACACGTGTATACTTCCTCTAACTTCTCCAAGTCCGTCGCTAGCTCTCCCGTCAGCTCCGTTCTCTTTATATATCCATGGTCAGCTCCATCGGGGCCGTTTGAATGCATTTAACATAAATGTCAGTATATGGGTGCTCTACAGTTGTAGCGTCGGCCAACTTGACCACGGAGACGAGAGTGACGGCTGGCTTGACCGCACGTTACTGCAATACGATAACGTTTCCGTGTTTCCATACTTTACTGTATGTGTAGAGTTTACCACGTTGGGCTTAACATGTGAGGGTGCAGGTCGTATCCACGCGAGCCCTCCATCGTTTTCCACTTTCTCGTTTCGGCCGGCTTGTTTTGCTTTTGACAGATACAGAACAGATATGACATCACGTTACTCAGACTACAACAATAAAAGCGTTAACTTCCTTCTACCTCCGCATTGACTCAAATGAAGCAAGTATATCGATTCTGGCATTAAAAAATGTATTCCAAAATCGTAAAAAAAAAATTGCAATACATAGGTGAATCTATTTTTTTCCCACCGCTAATATCTGCACACGTGCAAACTGTGCTAACAAGCCCTCATTCATCTGTTTTACAGCCACCTAGAGAAGAAAGTCACTCTGGCTGTTCCTTGTATCATTTCACTCTTTGGCTGTTTCATTAAAACATCCAGTGTAGTTTTTATTATCATACGTTCATTGGAAAACGATCACTAATGAGCTACCATGGGATAGCAGAGGGTGTGGACCACCAGGCGTCTCGTTACGCTGGCACACTGCAGCCGCCGTCATCATGCTGTCAGAAACTGCTCTGCACTCATCAGTCATAAAATAGAAAGAGAGGACAGAGAACATGGCACCTTACTATGATGCATGACTTGGTTTGAGCTTCTGTGCCTGCCCGGAGGAAGTCCGTTGATTTACGTTGGAAAAGCCAATTGCAGAATTTATGATAATTGGATTTCAGTTTCAACCCAACACATACTGACCTTTGGCCTCTTAGTCATTAAGGGAGAAGTCTGAGCAGCCAATCACATACGACTTGAAAGTTTCCTTTCCATTAATTTAACAAACCAGACAAGACTCAAGTGCTGAAGTTGTTGATACAATATTTTAAAAACATTTGCAAATGCTTTACCAGTGACTATCCATGATGGCTTTTTGCATGCGCCTGTTTTTGCCGGTTATTATCCGCCCAGAAGGTTATGTTTTCACTTCAGTTTGTTGGTTTGTTTGTCTGTTTGACAGCAGGATTACGGAAAAACTACTATCCCGATTTTCAGGAAACTTGGTGGAAGCGTGTAGCACGGAGTGGATCCACATCACGGGGTCTAACATACACACATTATTTTTCACCTATGGGAACAGTCTTGTTCTTGAACTCTCCGAGTTCCCGTCTAGTTTATTTTGGTAGACGGTCACAACACATACTTGTTATCTCCTTCAAACTGTGCACCACAGCTGTACTGTGAATCTGGAGCATCTCAGGTCAAGTTGTCAGAATTTGGTGTTTGCTTGTTACATAATGAGGAAAATAGTCCTTGAAATTGAAAAAAATATCAATCAATCACTGTGTTACGTGGACGACAAGACTTAAAGATGTCACTGCTCCTGGCCAAGAAATAGTCCAGCACATAACGTCTTGTAAGACCCACAACTCGTTGTTTTTGTTACCTTTGGACAGAGCCAGGCTAGCTGTTCCCACCTGTTTCCAGTCTTTATGCTAAGCTAAAACAACCGACTGCTAGCTGTGGCCTCTAATTTACCAGACAGTTATAAAAGTGGTAACAATCTTCTCATCTAACGCTCGACTAGAAAGCAAATAAGCATTATCTTAAATGGTTCTTTCTTTAGAAAGCTCTTAGAATTGATCATAAAACACACAATACTATTTTTATTTTTTAAAACAACATTATTTTTGTTTCTGTTTCAGTATAGGCTCACATTTTTTTGTCCTGATTTTTTTACCAATAATATCGTTGCATTTGTTCTTCCCCGTTATCTAGCCGATGATAATAAGCTGAGCTTGTAAATTGGTGCCAAACTCTTGAGTTGTATAACAATCAGAGTGACGTAGTTCTCCTCTTAGCCTTTTAAATTCTTGCTTCCTGCTAGTAAAACAGCTGCACTTTGCATTTGCGCAAAACAAGCGTAGTACCAGATCACAGTCCTGTATAATAATACTGAAAAACAAGATCTATTTTAAATACATAAAGGATGAGACCTCAGATTGTCCTCAGATTCTGGTTCGACTGAGGCTGCAGGATGGTGAATGAATTGGCCTTTTGGCTGCTCCGAAGTCAGTTTAATAATGACCTCACTGCTCTCAGCTTTCTGGTTCCAGATCAAACCAGTCGGTGAAACCCCGTCGGCGTATCACAGCAGGCCATGAAAAACACAGCAACATGAAAAATAAGACAAGATTCACCTTAAATCTGTCTTTAAACGTACCCATTGCAATGCATGTAGTCAAACTGCAGGTGCTTGTGGATATGCAGATTGTTTTAATGAAATATTTTAGTAAAGTGTGTTAATCTCTGTCGGGAAGCAATTGTGTAACATCTTGGCGAACGAGGCAGGAAAAACGGTGCAGATGAGCAGCAGATCTGAGTGTATCTAATATCACATGCTTGAAAAACACATTGATATACAAATATTTGGATAGCTGCATTTCAGCAGAAGACACTCCAAGAGTGACTTCTCGCAAAACAACACAAAAATGGACTGACCAATTCACTCAGTTACTGAAAGCTCCAACAGCCAACACATTAACCACCCACCTCTACTGCACCGAAATATAAATCATATCAGTGTTGACATACACAGAAGCTAACCTCCATCAGACAGCTGCCTCATCAGACTGGGACGGCGTACAATGTGACCAGTGGTGTGAAACACAGACATAAGTGGAAGTCACAGAGGAATGCAAACATGGATCATGTTTCCTAAAGTGGCGTACAAGGACTCTCCCACTGCTCCAAGTTTTTGTTATTGTGTGTGAAATAACGTGTTTGAGGGCTAGATTTTCTATTCACATAAACACAGACTTTATATAAGTATAAGTATTTTTTTTTTTGCCTATTCTATTGTATGGGGGTGGTGGCATGCACTGAAGTGTAGTGAAGTGAAGTGAAGTGCAGAAGTCCAAACATTGGATTTCTGCAGAAGTCCAATGTTTGCTTGACATCTGGTCCGAAGAGAACATACAAACTATGCTAAATAAAGTCCACAAAAATTGTAACGTTTATAAAGTCATTACGAAACTAACTGGAGGAGAAGGGATTCGTGCGCACAGTAGATCAGGGCTGAGTCAAAGTGAAAACACTTCGACAGCAGTATTTCAATGTCTGTAATTCCCTGCATAGAAATGGCAGCTCTTAAGACAGAAAATATAAATTCTCTCCTTCGTTTACGCCCCTCAGCAAATTATTTTTTTTATTTGGTACGCTTTGATTTGTGCTCTGTGAAATCGAACCAGAATAAATAGAAAACAAACCAAAAGTATCAATTTCACTCTGATTCGGACTAGGCAAACGGACAATGAAAACAATATTTTGGTCTTTAGCTTGCTCGCTAGTCGATAGCTTCGTCTGTCTCGGTGCTGAGCAGATCGTGGTCAGTGGGTTTATCAGGTTTGTTGGAAACAGCTGTCTGCTGCTGCTTGAAGTGGGGTTGATGAGTTCGATAACAGAGATGGTGAGCCAAAAGTAGCTCAAATGCTCCACAGAGTGACCCTTTAACATTGTAGTTATTTGCTTTGTTGTTGATGTCTAACAAAAATAATGATTACATAAATGTTTGTCACTCAAAAATAAACATTTTTAGTCTACAGCAGAGCAAAGCAGACAGGAAGTGTTGTCAGTCTGAGAGCTGTGGGGAGACATCCTCTCCTCCTCCACCCTCAGGTTGTCACTACCTGATGTCTCCTCCAGCATCTGCTCCCCATTCCCCCGGACCCCGAAGCACAGGGCCTCTCAGTGGGAGGGAAAGTCACATTATACGTGAGCCTGTCTCCGAGCAAGAAGCTTTACGGAGATATAACTTCGCAAAGGGCAGAAAACAGAACGCGGAGCAGCTCAGTAGATTTGTGGTGATCATTGATGTTGGTCCTGCAGCAGATTGAAACAGATGACAATCTGCCCAAAGGAAGAACATGTGAAAGCTTCCAGTTTGAAGGTGGCTTTGTGCCAGATTGAGGATCAATCATGAAGGAACAGCGGGATTTACCAGGAAGTACATTGTAGTATTGCCCTCGAGCTTGGCATTGGTGTGTCTCATTATATTTCTGTGCTGCTCTGGGCGATGTAAGTTGGGATCAAGGTGATGAAATTGTAAAAAGATGACAAATATGGATCAACCAGCCAACCATCTACGAGAGAAAAATGGAGAGAGGTCTTCAGGAATTTGTTTTAATTCGGCAAGTTTTAATTATTCTTTCATGTCAGCTAGTATTGTCCGTGTTTCATGCTGTCTCAAGACGAAGACAAGCATTCACACATTATGGGAATATCCGGGAAGACGACAAGGCAACAGCAGACACAGCTGATCAGTCGTTGGAGTTAAATGTCCGCTACGTCACAAATTATTTGGCAAATGTGTTTCCATATTCCATTTAGCGCACCAACTCTTTTTCGACAAAGCCAAAAACCACCTCAAGCGATTGCAAAAACTGTTTTGCGCAATTGAGGAAGTTTTATCAAATTTTGCCGTTTCCATACAGCTTTTCTAATACGACGATGGAAACACGGCTACTGTGTCACTCTTTTCACACTCCACTTGTTGCTGGATGCAGCGCCGCCCAGGAAGCCAACAGAAAATAAATGAGTCAATGGAGCGCCAGAGTAAAAGGAAATCGCCTCTTGTATTTCACGTCTCCTTGCAGTTCTTTCCTAAAAATTAATTAGTTACCGGTTAATGGGTGTCGGGCTATCGAAAGCAAAATTAACCGAAACTGACAACTAACCTAACCTGCAATTAACTCTCCTCATGGAGCTGCCTGCCGTGCACGTGCCCCAGAGGCTGCTGGGTCCTTGAATAACCAATACAGAGGAACAATTTAATCTGCATTTATGCAACTTTGCCAGCAGACCCACATTCATCACGTTTAATTGTGTAGTCTACTGTGTTATTCACAGTGAATTTGTCCCTACTGCTTGTTAATGTGCAGGTAGTGGCATCATTGAATTCATAATTCACAAAGTGTCTCATAGCGCAACATTTGGATGATACTGTACACGTACATTTACACAATTCTTTCAATATGCATACAGGCTGATCTATCAGCAGGGTCTTCTGCAAGTAAAAGTATAACACTGAGTGGAAATCAGGCCAGATTTCTTGTCAGAAAAACAAAACACACCCTGCTTCATTTGCTCAGAACCGCAGGTCAAACAGCCAGATGGCCCACGGACGCTGACATGTTACTATCACTCACACCCACCCACCTGCAAATAGGATGCTTATTATTATTATTATTTATGATGCAAGGGAAGAAGAAGATCATTTACATTATGAGTCCATACATTGTACTCGATACGTTACAGGAGTGATTCCGAACTACAGTACATCATGGCGAGATAATCACAGAAAACCATACTACAAAGTGCACACAGTTGGTAGATTTTAGAGATCTCTTTAGCGCTCTGTGGAGACGTAAACCACACACATGCACGCACACACACACACACACAGGATATGTGGAACCTCCTCGGTACTCAATGACTCCAGTGTGTTCCCAAAACCAAACGAGACGGCATCTGGTTCATCTCAGAAGTGTGTCCACCAAACCTCGACCCGTTCCTCGTTATGTAATATTTACACACTGTGATAGATTACATAACAATCACCTTCTTACCACAGATGAATGGCCATGTTTTTTTTTTACTAAACTGGCTGTTTATTGTCTGAGCTTATTATCCAGTGTGCAAATGTATGCACACGGTAGCGTGTGGACACTCTATACCTTTGTTTAAATCAACGCTTTGAACCATTTGAATTATTGGCACAGGATGAAATGAATCATTTAATGGATGACTTGGTTAAGTTGTTACACCTGGCATTGGATCATTCCTTATAGATGTTGGACAAATTAATCTCTCTCATAAAGAAGCTTTTAAAGTATGGGCCCGGTTTGTATCACGAAATGAACGTATAAGTCAATTCTCCGGATTTATGCAATTTGCAGCCGGTTTGGAAAAGACTCGAAGCATGTCGACAGATATGATTAAGAGATTTAATGATGTTACAAGATGGCACACATGCCACATTAAAAATCCAAACGGGCCAAAAGTTACGCAAGTCGTAGGTCTCGTTTGAAGCTGCAGCTCAGGGATCATGGTTACTTTAGGAGGATGATAGAATACGGGCGCAGTTACGCAAGTCATTCATTTAAAAGTGAAATTGTTTTTTTATCTATTTCATCAATCGCTGGCGTTCCTGGGCTGTTTGAAAGTTATCGTTGGGTTCTGTTTCTGCCGACAGGAAAATCAGTGCCGATGGGCCAACAGCACCGTCCTACTACAGCTATTCTGTGATGCCTAATGGTGCAATAATAGAGCTAGACACTAACTCACAGCTGCAATGGAAATAGTGACAGTGAAAATGAATGTGCTAATTAACTTAACTATGAGGAATCTTCTGCCAGTTTATAAAACTGGGATTACGTAACAGATTTTTACCAAAACATACTGAGAAGATGCAAAAGGCCACTTTTACCTGATCTCATGGGACAGGCTGTTCTCATACACCGTTCATAGCTAAACCTAGGAAAAGTAATGCACTATAATTCGTATATATCCCACGAAACCAATGCATATTTAATCCACGTGATTGTGAACCAGGAAGTATGAAGAGCGACAAACGCCGCGTAGGGAAGAGGTCGTGGTGGATGGGTGTGTCAGAAAACACCAGACTTTCGCCCAGGAGACCGCTGTTTGTACCCCGTGTGAAACCAGAAGTCAACGCTGATTTATTTGCCACACAACTTTCGTACTCAAGTCACGCCACTTCCGGTATTATTTTAACCCAAACCACGATCTCTCCTAAACCTAACTAAGTAGTTTTTGTTGCCTAAATCTAACCAAGTTGTTTCCTGTGAAGATGGAAGTTTTATTTTGAAAAGACTAGAGCGGAAATTGACACGTGTGTCACGTGTTGCTGGACATTCGTAGGAAAATGCACAAAAAAATGAGGAATAACTTTATGTAAGAAATCATACAAACCGTTGTATGAGGATACGTTGCATAGGAAGGCGTGTGCTGTCATCAACTGTCTCTTTACATGCATAAATGACGAAAGGGAGGTCATTCATGTTTATGTCCGTCGCCCTTCTGAGTGCTCCAAACCTCGCCTTCAATCGCCCAAAAGCACATTCAATCACAATTCTGTGTCGACACGTTTAATGTGTTCCCTGCTTTGGCCTCTTGTGACTGTACATTTTTTTTTTAAATTCAACAAAAGGTGAAAAAGCCGGTAGTCCACCATCTTTGTTATTGTTTCTGGCGCATGCTCATTACACAAAGCAACAATGGGCATGCAGGAAATGAGGAGAGTATGTCATCGTTTCCCCAAACGCTCCATTTTACACGTCCACACAGGTACAAAGTAACTGGAGTTTTCAAAAATATCCATTTTTGTGACCCAAAACTTTGTTTGCGTGTGAACGAGAGGCCAAAATGTAGAGGAAAATATCAGTTTTTATAAATATCTGTATACGTGTAGACAGGGCCTTAGTCAAAGTGTATCTCCACAGCTAAACCTAATTAAGATTTAAAAACAAGCTGGATTTACGGTATTCAAAAGAAAGGATTTAACGTCTGTTTGTCTTCTCAGGGGGAAACTGTCTGAACACCCGAAACTGGAGCTGACCTGCCATGACATGTTTAATGATTTGACCAAATATATCAACTCATTCTCATGTCGTTTCTCCTTTTAATCTGTATCGCTCAAATATACAATAAAATCCCCAACTTGAACTTGGCGTGACTGTGAGAAACATTCTTTCGCTACTGAGAGTGTAAATCCCTCTGGAGTGTGAGCAGGACCAGCTGCAACGCAGCAGATAGAGAGTGAAGAGGCTGACAGATTTAAAGCTTAACACATTTCTTCTGTTTTAAAACTGCATATTTGATTAAAGAGAAGTATTTTAAGCAGCTGCCGGTGGCACGTCTTTGTGAGGATTCTTGAAAGTCTTATCATTCCTTCCTGTTTCTCCCGTTATCCTCTGATCTAAATGAATCAGCAGATTTCTCTTTAAATTATGCCGTGAACTCGGAGGCAGCGAAACAAGAGAGAGCGAACGCCGCTCAATAACGGCTGCGACGCTGGTAGCTGTTTTGGTTTTGATGGGATCACACTGGGAGTGTTGAAAAGCACGCATTCCATCACATTTCCTCGTCCGCAGCCTAAACGGGGGGCTGCTGTGATTTGTTCTGTGCCTGGTGTTATTAGCTTTATCTGCAGCGGGCCTGCCACTGAAGTATGCTGCTCCTCGGTGCTTCTGAGACCTCATTTGGAGATACGATCTAGACTAACTTGACCCTGCGTCTACGGCTTGGACATCATACCGACGGCGGGGCATGTGAGGCTAGTGCGTGGCTAGTTGGGGACGGGGGTCATTTTCACCGCCGGACAATTACGTAAGAGCCCGCTGGCTGTCGTTAAGCCGTTTTATAAGATGCCATGGATTTCTTCTACAGTAGCAGCAGAGGAAGTCCTTCAGTAAAGTGCGTAATGGTGTGAAATGAATGCATTTATAGAGCAATAAAGTTACAGGTGGTTTATTTAAATGCTCTAACAGCTGGTTACAGCTGGACTGGACGTCAACACACACTAACACCAACCCCTAGAGGCCTCACACTTTATTAAGCCACCATTTAGGCCAAAGAGACTGTTACACAACAAACCTCCAGCAGCACTTTGACCTCCCAATCCAGATAATCTGTTTTCAAGCTACTTCGCTGCGGATTAAGTGAACCTCGCAACACTTGTCTGCTTAACAGATGTTTATTTGGGGGAAATTGTTTTAATCATCTTGTGTTTTTGTATTTTCTTTTTTACACCGTGAATCCCATTTTGTGTCGCACGCAAACCTCAAACCTCAGATTAGAGTACGTTCTGTTCGCCGTCTTTGATGAGCCGCCGTTAAAAAGGAAGATGAAAGAGTTCCAAGAAAGGCCGGGAAAATAATTCAAATATTTGTGTTGTGTGTTGGTGCAACCGCCGGAGATTCATGGGAGGTGGTAACAGCTTTCAATTCCAGTAAATATGAGACAAAGCAGATAGCGCCTTCATTAGGAAGAAGTTGAAGTATTTTGTCGCATCTTGTGTAGTTTGCATAAAATAATTCCCGAAGTACTCACCTGAACCAGCACAACAGTTCAGGTAGCAGGTTTTTTTCCACACATGCAACACCAACATAAACAAGTTTTTACCAAATTAAAAGCAGCCACCACAAGAATTTTGATGACTTTGCTGATCACTTGGCTCCATGGGGAGTGTTTTTCATTATCGCTGCAGAGATGATGAGTCATATTCTGCAACGGTTGATCAATGCAAGACGAAATATTATTATTTGGATGATGGATATTTTAGTTACAGCATGCTGAGGGGAACAAAGGAGACTTTGCACTTAGCAGTTGTGGAATTTATTAAGCGATGATAACGAAGCTTTTTGGGCAGCTAATAGCTATGATACTGAAAGGCAGAGAATCTGTTGTAGCATAGCAATGTAATACAGAGGGTCTGTTCATCTTGATGTGCTGTGAATAATATGGTTTTACTGATAATTAAAGGACTGTAACGGTACGTGTCTTTGTGTCAATAAAGGTATGTAGTGCACAGATTTTAGTGTGTTAGCATGCTAACACACTAAACATACACATGCAGTATGTAAAGTTATTCTAATGGTTTTTGTAGCCTATACATGCTTGTCAAAAAAAGGAAAATAATTTGTCATACATTTGTCCTACATATTAAAATAGATGCACTAGAATATAATAAGGTTATTATAAACATATTTACAATAAATTAATGTATTCTTAAGTCAAAGGATGGTGAAGGCTCTCTAAATATTGGTGTTGTATTATAAGAATAAATCTAAAATCATGTATTTTCCGCTTCACATTTTTGCATTTGAAAAATTCACGTAATCGATTATCGTATCGGGATCAGCCACAACAAACAGATAATTATCAGTTATTGTTATCAGCCCTGAAATTCCATCAGTGCATCTGTTGTCTGGACCAAAGTGGAGGACCGATCGACCGACAGACGGACCGACTGAGCACAGAGCTGCGCATGGCTGAAAACCTTTCACGTGCATTTAGTGTTGGTTGTCATTAGCAGACATCCGTCCGAATGCTTGTGAAACTCCTGCAATTCCAAAAATGTAACACTAAACTGTTTCACAGATAGAAGATAAATAACCTTTTGAGCGCAGATCATGTATTGGCCTTTTGGAACAATGTCTGTGCTATTCCTGGTGCGATCCATCTTCATCCTCAAGTTGTGTCTCCAGTCGAATGTTTTCTCTTCCCACCAAGAAGGTCACGCTCTGTCTGCCGGCCCTCGGCATGCCTCGGCCCCTTGACCTCAAACATGAACCTGGGTTTTTCTTTCCTCCCCCTCTCTCCTCTCCTCATTTCATGTACAGAGCTGGTCGGGAGGTTATCACATGTTGCCATGTCATTAATAACATTGACATATCTTGTTTGGGCTCACATGCAAAAATGTATTCCTCATTTATCCGTCTTTATCATAGGATGTCATACAGCATGTAATTAAGCTGTGAAATAAATGTAAAACAATATTTTGCATCCAAGGATTGACTGAAGGAGCAAGCCAACTGTATGAATCTCAATCTGAGTAAAAGGCAGCCACTTAGGTTCGGGAATGTCATTAATTTCCTGCCAGTGTTGTCGGACTCTGGAGTGTATAGTTTGGCTGTAGCCCTCTGAGATGATGGAGGCAGCCGCTCGCTTCAACGTCTCTTATTTCTGAGCAGCGGGAGGATGACAGATACTCTCACATGGCTAATAAAACTGTTGGAAAGCGCTTAGTTTCCTGCTACTGATTCTTGTGAATGGAGGGATCCTACTGAGGCGTTGAACTGTTTGGTCTGTGGTGAACTGGGCCTAAATATACTGTTATATCAGTCAGCAAGCAGAGGATGCATTTTTCTGTCCATGCAACATATGTGTATGTAGTTAAGTACTTTATGTCAACACTTTCTGATGGAAAACATGCTGGACTCTCCTCATATTTAAAATAATCACTTCTTGCTGGCTCTTGCTGGTAGAGAGGATGTTACTCCTCCTCACTGACACATTTTTGAAGCGCAAGAAGGATGATAAGAGCTGATAACACCCCACAGTAGGTAATAATGTCGTAGTGAAACTCTGGGTGGGCGATATGGAAAAAGTAATGTTGCAACTATCATAACATTATGTCAAAGCTGGTATGTAAAGATATTGACTTGAGTTAGTATAAACTCATCTTCATTGCTTTGACTGTTTTACAAGAACAAATATTATTACAAATATATTATGTTACTATATTCTCCAAAGGCGACGCTACTCACATTCCTTCCAACGTCTTCACATTACTGATCTACATTTGGTGGCAGTAACAGACCACGGAAATGTAGCAATGCGCCAATAAAGGCAATGAAGAAGAAGACTATCAGCTTGCAAACATGTACGTAAACAATCAGCCCGGTCGGTCGCACTAAAAGGCGTATGAATGACACGGTAATCGCAAATCCTTTCGCCTGCAATAAGAACACCGTTCTTGCTTTTGGCGTGTCTTTTTTACACCATGTAGTCTGTATTGACTGCAATGTAAACGCGTCCATGTAAATATGCACGCTCCAACAAACACAGGA
>CAKAKR010065871.1:40860-56751 GCA_916700685.1 Adelosebastes latens
GTCTTGATTCGTCCTGATGTTGGATGGAATTATTTAAAATACAAGAATGCATTGATCTAACAGCACAACTTGTCCTGTCTTAAGTTTTTGTCCTGCACATGCTCACATGTAAAAAGTTGATTAGAAATCTGATTAATCTAGCTAGGGAAATCAGGTTTCTCTAGTCCCCTACCTAAAAAAAGTTTCTTGTTTACATGACGTTTAAGAAATCAGCTGACTGGAGAGAGCCAACTGTAACTCGGTTACCTGATTGCATGTAAATGCACTGATTAATAAATATCAGCAACACAGGAGTGTTTAATAGTGCAAACAATGCTGTTATTGCATTCTAACTAAGCAAATAACGTAGCTTAAAGAGAATAGGTTAGTGCTTATTGTAATTGTAAATGTAATTTATTGGGAGCTATTTAACGGTTTCTTAACTGTTTTCTAAAATTACTAAAAAGTCATTGTTCACAATTATCACTCAGCAAAAGTATTAATAGAAGAAAATGGACAAAAGCAGCTGTTAGTCAAAATAATGTGTGCTAAAATTCAGGACACATGGATGCTTTTTATTGTCTGCTTTTCCTTTATTTATTTATCACTTTTGACTTTTATTACGCTGAATGATGACTTTTTTTCTCTTTATCCAGAGACTTAGTTATCCAGAGACTCGTATGACGCATGAGGGAGAAGCTGTTCCTTGTTTGTTTCCTTTGAGGTGGCAATGAACCTCACAGATAATCTCAGCAGGAATTTTAAATCTCTGTAAACATGTACGAGAATCCCATTGTTCACAAATGTTTGAATGGTTAAATATTTCCTTTGATTCGGCACAAAAATGTAACGACCTCTCCAGACTAAATCTCTGGACCGCACCGTGATGTCACCGAACAACAATCAGACAACAAATGTTTGTCTTCTGTCAGACTCTACTGTAAACTGTGGGGGCCTTCCTTTCAATGTGTGGCTTCTGTGGTGGACTAATGCTCGTAATAACAGAGAAGGAAATGGCTGAGCGACCACAGAGAAACATGGACACACACACATAAAACACATCACTCCATCACTTCTCTCTGGAGCTCCCTTTCCTCTTTTTCTTTGTTTCTCTTTCGCTGTCAATCTTTGCAGGAGTTCCCTTCCAGCTTCAAGATCTAAGATTACAGCTGAAGTACCACAGCCGTCCAGGGCAGAGGAGATATAACGTTTGTCTTGCCAGCTGTGTAATACATGATTGATCTGAAACAATAAATCTGCAGTAGAAATAATTACGTGTCTGGGGATTTTTTGAGCAAACAAAACTCTCTCTTTCTTCGTACTTGCTTATGATTTTATCTTGAAGCTGGATTACAGGAGAACAATGTCCCTCTTTAGTCCATTTAAATGGATAAAGCCGTGTTCTTTGTGTAACCCGGTGGACATCAAGCTGCTCCCTTATAATCTCCCTATCAGAGTGAACGACAGAGGAGCCGTCGGAGCAGCACTGCTCCCAGAGTGAGAGGTGTGGAGGGATTTTGAACGAGAGCGTGGGCGGGTGGGTGGCTGGGTATCGGTGTGGGGTTTGTTAATTGATAACTTGACCCCCCACAAAGACTCTAATTCTTTAAGCGCTTGCGGTTATGCAACAGTGCCTCTGCTGCCACAACATTTTGTGACAAAGTTCACTTGGCTGTCACGGTTGCTTTTAAACCCCGTGCAGTGATCCCTGCTAACTGTTATTCTGCACGGAAAACACTTCAATCAGTCAGTGGAGGTCGTGTGATGACTTGAATTTCCTTTGTTCTTTTTTCGCTAGATAAAAAGCTAACAATTGTTCCAGGACGGGCTTTTTCGATCTCCAGTATCAAGAGCAGCAAGTTGACATGTTTGGACAAACTAGATCAAGTTTAACTCTTAAACGCATATTTGAACATTTACTTAATCAAAAATTGTGACACAAAAAAGCCTTTTTATATCAATAATGGATCAAAAGACTGCATGCAGTGTGAAAGGGATTCTTCACAGTGAACTCACAGAATGTTGCCTACCCAGCTCTGCAGCTCTGCAGCTCTGCAGCTGTACGTTTTAGCCTCTTTTAGCTTGTTGTTTTGGCCATAAGGCCCACATATTCTACTCTCACCAATCCTGCTTCCAGTAACAACACGCAGCAAAGTTAGATACTAGCTGAACATAGGGGAGCATCTTGCAGCTAAAGAGCTCGGTGTTTTCTCAAGAGTTGGTGGAGACCAAAACAGAGCTACAAGGAGAGTAAACATTAGTCTTAAGTATTTGTCACTAGGATTGGGCCGGTGTAAAAATGTTCAAACCGGTTTGATATTAAGCCAAACACCGGACCATAATCGCTCTTAGGGAGTGCAGAGCAAAGTTTTTGGAGTGCAGGTTTATGGAGAGCGAAGATGCGGGATGTCAGATCCGTGGAAAAGAGACGGCAAACTGGTTTGTAATTAAGGATTTAAAATTCACTCATGTTGATTAACAAGGCTCAGCAGGCAGACATGCCACTCCACCAGAAACATCCCTAATGCACAGTAGAACACAGATTATAGAGATTATTTATTTTATAACATTTTAGTTGATAGTAAATTAGGAAAAAACAATCGTCGATCATCCCTTCAATCGTGGATATATGATCTGATTGCCAATCGGCGCAAGGACAGGTTGCCGCGAAATACTGTTGTTTTAAATGCTGGTGTGAGCTAAATGTCCAGACATATGACTCCAAATGAATCCCAACACAAGTACTCAGTATTGTGTAATGGATTATATACTTTAGAAGTATCCATCTCCACCTCATGCAAAGAAAGCTTGTAATGGATGCTCTGCAAAGACTGGTCGGAGCAGAAAGGCGTATGGCGGCAGGTGGTCGTCTTGGCGTTACCACAATAGAAATGAGTTAATCATGTGGGTGGTCGGAGGAATTAGCAGCTGCATGGCCTGATCCCATTATGATAATATTATACTGAGGTATTTCATCATGCAGCCTGTAATCAAGTGACCTTTGTAAGTTCTGTTACTGGTGAGTTTTGTCTCTCTTTCTGCTTCGTAGTGGCTGACAGGACCTCACGGCCTCTTTAGAAGAATCCCAAAAAGGTTTAAAAGCGTTGAAAGAAAGAGGAAGTTGCTCTCCGACATCTACTCCTCGGCTCTGAAAAGTGATGGAGCCGCCGCCGTCGTCTCTAAGCACAACCTGTCATTGTGGTCCACATTTTCCCAAGGATTACTGTCACGGGCCTCTTCCTTTTGGCCAATCATGGCATCACTCACACTGTCCTTGATTACAGTGGCTGGCAGGTCAACGTGGAGGTAATCGCTATTCACGTTCTAATCCCTATTCTCATGTTTGAGAGAGAGACAGCTCAGTGGATCTTCTCACAACCCATCACTCCTCTCACTTCTCCTCACTTTCTTTTATTTCCGTCTGTTCTCTCTCCCATGCCGGTCAGCTGCACAACAGGTCCATTCTCCTGCCTGTCCGTCTCCCGGTTAAATGCTCGGATAGCCCATTAAGTGCTTTAATGGCGCACGGAGGCGTGAATGATTTCAAAGAGAAGCAATGTCACCTTTGAGACTTGTGAATGTGTTTAATCACAGATTTAAGGTCTTAAAATCCCTCTGATGACAATATTAAAGTTGAACCAAAGGTAAACTGTATTGTTACATAAAACTCTTAGCGGGATCAAAAGCGTGCGGCCGTGGGAGTAAAAACAAATGTATTATCAAAGCTCTGATCTCCTTCCAGGGCTTCTGTTTCTGTGATTACGACTCCACCAGTCATGGAAAATAAACATATTAAGGAATTTTTGTAAAACTTGAGCAGCAAATAGACGGACATGAGTTATGTGATAACTAACACATGGGAACCAGAGTGGATCAGCAGTACCCATGTACAAATTACACTAAGAAGTTACCACTTTATTAGGTACACCTGTGCAGTCTAATGTAGTCCAAAAAATCAGGTCTTTGCCAAATTTATATAGTTCATTTTTTGTTCCCTCCTTTTGTGTTAGAGAGGTGTTGATTCAGTGCAGTTAGCAGAGCAGAAAGATGAATATGGCTTAAAGATCCTGATGTGTAATTAATCTCAATGTCAAGAAATTTATGATGCATGAAACAAAGATATAACAGTTTTATCAAAAGCTGGAATACCAGTGTATAAACCTTGTGAAGTTTTGCAGGGACAGTCAACACTATTTTGAAGAAATATTAAATAATGAGCATTTTAGCTTTTTAGTACATGAAATATTTTTGTATTGCATTTAAAGCTGCGACGATCAGTTGATTAATCGATTAGTCGATCGTTAGAAAATTAATCTGCAGTGATTTTCAGACGCAAATAATATTTTTTAAGCGAAAAATTCCCTCGTTACAGCTTCTTAAATGTGAAGATTTTATGCTTTGCTTCGTCTTACATAATGGTAAACTGAACATCTTTGGGTTTTGGACTGTTAGTCGGACAAAACAAGGCATTTGAAGACTTCACCTTGGGCTTTGGGAAATTATAATGGGCCTATTAATCAGCACATTAATCAATAATAAAAATAATAGGTAGGGCAGTGAGATAGGAAAATGTGGTGCAGGAATACAGAAAATCGGCATGACAACTATGCATACCGAATTATCCAAGTTCCATTTTTGTCACAAAAAACCCCCAAGCTTATTGTTTAGAGTCTAACTTTAACTACACAATAAACTAATCGGACCCCAAATATGGCTATAACGCCAGCTGTTGTGGTTAGCCCCATACCGTGACCAACATATAACGTTGTTGATAATTTATGTTGCATTTTCTGGGTATTATTTATCAGATTAAACTATTTAATTTTCTCTATATGAGAGAGGTCTTAAGGATCTGTTTAGTCTCTGCTGATAGAAACTGCATGTTGGGTCTCTCAGAGCAGAGCAGGAACAAGGTCAGGTCAGCTGCTGTCAGTGGAGGACTCACACACACACACACACACACACACACACACACACACACACTAGTAGAGATAACTTATTTTAGGTCAGCATTGCACCTCTACCGTCTTACAGTTGACATTATTGGATTAACCTTATCTCTGCGGTGTGAGTACGAGCACGCAGAGCTATCTATCAGCGGAGGCTCTCGGGCCTTCAGGAGGTCAGGAGGTGACGAGGCAGCCATCTGCCTGTCAGTTCCCTTCTTCTGTTCAACGACTAACAACACCAAGTGCACCCCTGAGACAAACTCCTCAAGGCCCGAGACAGACGAGACAGATCTGTCTCCGCACACAGACGCTGTAATGTCAAGCGCTCAGCCTGTAGCACTTGTCAGGCCTGTGGCACCTGTTAATAGCTTCCTACAGGAGCTCCTAATAACCCTCCACTCAGCTGGAAACACAAACACACAGAAACATACAAACACAAGTGCTGCACAGACTTGGCTGTTCAGATACTGTGATATATATATACATTATCTGAACTTCCACACAGATTTTATGGTACTACACACCTAATAGCTGTTGTGTTCCGTGGTGCAGGAAGACACTGATTGTTTTATAGTCCACAAGAGACTCTGACAGCTCAGAAAATACAGATAAAATGAGTCAAACGCTGCGGATCATGCATTAGAGTCCCTCTAAGTAAGTAAAAGAAAACAATAAGCAGATAAGCGCTGGAGTGTTTGCAATGGAAATGGTATTTTTGAAATAAAAATCCGAATTTCACCCAGTTTTTAATTAACAACACTTTCAAGAAACAGACAGGAGTACCAACACAGGAGTAAAGCAATTTAGTGCTGTGTATGGGGGAAGAAGCTAAACATTTTAGCCACCTAAAAGAAAGGCCTACCTAAAAAAATCTAAATCTGTTTAAGTGTACACTATATTTAGAATATTTTCACCGCTTTATCTTGCCGTCAGACAGCCATTTCCGACGGGAAACTGAACTGAAAGTGAAACTTATCTGTACTTTTTGGGAAATAATAAAAATCAAAAATACGCCTAAAGTATCATGTCTATCCCAAATATTTAATTAAAGACAAATAGACAAAAAATTATATCGACGTCATGTAGATTAACATTAGACACCTAAACGTTTTATTGAAATGTACGAAGAAGAAGAAAAACACTTCATGAATCCAATCCAAACCAATTTGCCGTTAACTGATTACCCCATGATTAGATTATCAAATTGGTTAAAGTGAATCAAATTACAGGAGATAACTATCAGTGGCTCATATCCCAGTTTTAAAACTGTGGAGAAAACAACTTCCTGTTTGACACGTTGGCCTGTTAGAAGACACGTTGGCTTCACACTTTGCGGTCTGTCTGGAGCTCTGCATGGCAGCACAGGATGCCCGTTCAAAGACTGGTAATCATGTCCTAATGAGCCGCTTATCCTGCATTATGTAATCAGCATATAAAGACTCGAATGCGAGAGAGAGAGGGGAAAACACACACGCATAATGGAGAGCAGACGTGGCAACAAACCTTGAATATTAAGCTGATGTTTTGAGTTTGTGTGCGTGTTTAAATGGCAAATTTGGAACAGCGTTATTCAGAAAGGTTTGTGTGTTACTGGTGTATTTGAGTCTTTTATCACTCCGAGAGGGAAACATGCTCCAGACTGCTTTTCCTACACCTGAGTGATTAGTATTTCACATTGTCCAGGTGTCTAGTACTTCAGCAAACATCAGCAAACATGCTGATATCAGATATGTGTTGAAACGATGGCCTGATCTTAAATTAAACAGCGCCAAAAAGTTCAGAAGTTCAGTCTGAACCTTATTTAGGGAAAGATTCCTTATCTCTAAAAGTGACTCATATGTGGCGGATCAGAGTCACTGTCTTCTCTTTGCTTCCATGGTAAAGGTGACAGTTATGGAAAGATCACAGTCATGTAGAAAAAAACATCACCATTTCGGTTAAAAGAAAACAATTTTGATCGCTGATAGGCTGCAAACTGCCCGTGTCGAAGTCACACCCTTTGTACGCTCCCACCCATCCGCCATGACCTCCTCCTCCTAACAACAACAAGCAACTTTCTCCCATCGCTGCTGGAGATTGAACAACACCAAGAGCTCGACTGGAATCAAAATGCGTTGTTATATGAGGATGAATCATCCTCCCTCAGTGTCTCGCCACTGAGGAGGTTTCTAACTGCCACACTGACCTCTGACATAGAAATGCGCTCTTATCTCCTCAGATATTCCCTGTGTGGTCATGTCTGTCATCTTTAGAAGCTCGTCAAAGTTTCCACATTCCAGCAATATCTGCTGTTAGATGAGGTCAGTGTTTGACTCCCCTTGCTGGGAACAACATATTCTGCATTAACCCTCGTTCAACAGCATGTGAGGCCGTTGAAGAAATCATCCTTCATACAGGAGCCTTTCGAAATTCCTCCAACTCTACAACTTTCACTTCTGCAAGTACAGCTGTATAACATCGGCCTGCCGCTGTGCTCAGTCTGGACTCACTTATTCCAACTAGGTCCGGGACGTGTCTTTCTGCAGCATGGCAGCTCCCCTCGCAGCTAGAGTCCACCACTGGGTTCTTGGGTTGCCGCCATGACAAGCAATGACCACCCTCTGGCCACAGACCCTTGCAGCTGTTTTCATGATGTAAGTTTTGAACCGTGTCCCACTCTGACGTCGTGTCCCCAACATCCCTTTAAAACACGAGCCAAGTTCGCTCCGAGGTGAAAACAGAGGCGTAAGTAGGAGAGATTAACACATTTGGGCCTACTGGGTCTGGCAACCTCCAGTTATGTCTGATTCATCTCACCATCAGATGGTGATCACTCCGCAGCTCCACAGCTCTTTCATTTGAGTGTCCAGAACATCAACTTATGGCTCAGGGTTTCTTGTACACGCCTGATATTCCAGTCCTTAACAGGAGCCAGTGAGTGTATTTCCATGGCCCAATTGGTTTTCATTGTAAAGATGTTTCCATTGGAGCACTGATGTCCACTATTTTGGCAGTGTTGGTTGGCTGTGCGTACAATATATGTTCATTGGCCAAAACTACAACAATAAGACCAGGTTGACCAAGTTCTGCTGACTCCAACAGGACGGACTTTATAACAGAACCTCTGTCCTTCTCACTGGAAGGCATATAGATTACATAGGATATTACATGGAAATTTTACGTGATGGTTGGGGTAAAAATTGCCTAACCCAAACTGCGGCTAAAATGCGTCCTTATGACACGCGGAATGTCCTTGTAATGTCGTGCCATTTATACACCTTATACGCCTTATCTTTGCGCCAACTCTCGCTGCCCAGGGGTTGTGTTACTGGGGTAGTAGCTCAGTCTGTAGGGACTTGGCTTGGGAAGCGAAGAGTCGCCGGTTCAAGTCCCCACTGGAGCGTTTCCAGTTCACTGCCTGGGCACTGCTGGGGTGCCTTTGAGCAAGGCACCGGACCCCTGGGCGCTATATAGTAGCTGCCCACTGCTTCTAAATGGTTAAATGCAAAGAGTTAATTTCACTGTGTGTTGTGCTGTGTACAAAAAATAATGTGTGACAATAAAAGCTAACATTTACATCTTTCCATTGACTTTATAGCAATCTCGCTGCCTCTAAAATTCGATGTTCTGTCATCAGCACACCAAGTGTAAAATATTGTATTAGAATGACATTGACTATAGCATTTCAAGACGGTCTAAATGCACAATTTCACAGGCCCATACCAGTGGGTCTCTTATGTATTCAAATGTGTAAAATTCTTGTGATGCAAAGCAAAACAGCGCAGCCATCCTTGCATCCTGTTCTGACTTGCTCTACACTGGTCAGACATCGTGCAGTCCTATCAAAGCAGATTCCAGCTGTAGCTCCATATAGAGCGGACGGCCCCACTGATGAAGTGGTATTAGGGTTTATTAAACTGGTGCTGCTGAGCTGTGGAAGCCCCCTCTGATAGAAGATCCAGATTCGACATTCCAGCCTTTGATCTCGGTGCTAGTTTACCCCGAGAACACTATATGGGGAGGAAGGGGAAAAACAAGCCCGACATAATTATGGGAGAACTCATTTCTCCTGGCTTCCTGTTATTGAGAACACGCTGCAAATAAGCTGACGGCACGGTATCAGCGACACTAACAATGTTTCCTCTGACTGGGTGACTGCCTCTTTGATCTGCTGAGAAATAGTCTCACACACTGCCAGTTCTGCAAGGATTAGAACTAGAGAGATAGATGGAAGGTAGAGAGCAAAGTATGAGAAAGAGAGCGGAGAATAATGGGAGGGAGGTGCAGAGACAAAAGACTCATTAATTCATTTGAGAGTCTGATTCAGAGAAAAGTCTGAATGACATTGAAACTTTGCTGTTGCACGATGCCGTTTTTAATGCATGTCTGCAACAGGGGGAAAGGAGTGGTGGAAGAAGCATTCTTAACTTATTTAAAATGTGTGTATTAGCAGAAAAATGTTTTTAAAATATTAAAAGTAGGCTGTCAAAGTTAACGTGATAACGCGTTAACGCAAATTAATTTTAACGCCACTAATTTCTTTAACGCATTAACGCAACTTGCGATTTTTAGGTTGTAGCGGGATCAGTTTTAAAGCTAGAGTGAAGATACTGACATCATATGAAACTAAAAAACCTAAAGAATCCATTGGTACCAACCATGTCATACTAGCTTGTCGGGAAGGAAGCTAAATAACGCTCCAAACTTACGCCAAATTTAGGGAAAGAAAAACTGGCATGGCCATTTTCAATGGTGTCCCTTGACCTCTGACCTCAAGATATGTGAATGAAAATGGGTTCTATGGGTACCCACGAGTCTTCCCTTTACAGACATGCCCACTTTATGATAATCACATGCAGTTTGGGGCAAGTCATAGTCAAGTCAGCACACTGACACAGCTGTATTTGCCTGTTGGGCTGCAGTTTGCCATGTTATGATTTGAGCATATTTTGTATGCTAAATGCAGTACCTGTGAGGGTTTCTGGACAATATTTGTAATTGTTTTGTGTTGTTAATTGAAGCAAGCATATTAGCTACTCTGACACACTGAGTTTGTGACATGCTTGGTCACAGAGTCTTTAGGAAATACTTTAAAGAAATGTCTTCAACTCTTGTTCATGGAAACAACTGCGCCATGGTGTGGTACTGAGCTCCAAACAATGCAACCAAAATGGGTTCAGACTCAGACATTCACTGCAGCTGGTAATCTGTGGCTGACAGCTTAAATGGAAAATGATAGATGCCACACAAAAAAATTAAGTGAAAAATAAAAGGAAAAGGCGTATCCAAATATTTATATTTAATCCCAAATTGATATGTTTGTGTATAACATTTCCCCAGAAGTTGTGGTTTCCCACTGCTGCCTGGAGCGAGTTAGAAACGATGATCCAATGCTGTAGCGGCACGCAAGCTGTAATTTTAATGCAAACACAATTATAAAAGTGGGATCCTCCACTATCATTAGTGGTGAGAGTCTGAAAGACAGCAGCGGACGCAGCGCTGTTTGCAGCTGACATTACATCGCCCCAGAATGAGTTGTAGCTGTGGAGTCATCTCATCTCAGACTTGGAGACTGTTTGGGGCTGCTATGGTTTCAGTAAGCCAATCATCCCCAACATCCTGGAAGTCAAAGACGGAGTGAGCAAGAAAAATTAAAGAAAAATGCAAGACAAATTTGAAACCCAAGACTAGCCAAATTAAATAAGGTCGCAGTAGCAAACCAAGTTCAAGAAAACACGGTGTATTGGTGCAGTTTGATTCTCTGCCCGAACCCGACTGGGCCCGAACCGACACACCGGGTTAGGGCTGTAATTTCTCAAAATTCCCCCCAGGCTTGACTGGGGTCGGGTTTGTGCCAATTTCCTGCTGGTTTTTTAGTTAGTTGAAAAAACAACATGTTTTTATCTAACGAAATATTCTGCTTCAATCCATATTTATGTTGGCGTTGAGCCTTTCAAAAACAACATTTTCACTGCGGTTTGCTCTCCCGCTTGCCGCACACAAAGCCGCAGACATTCGAAGCTTCATTCGAAAAACCGCAATGAAATCCGAAGGTAGAAAAAATGACATTCTGTACAGCCCTACTTTAGCTTGTAATACATTTTTTAATAATTGGGCTTGGGCTTAAAACTGCTGTCGTGGTTCGGGCTTTGATCTGGCTTGAACAGAAACTATCAACACGTTCTCATCCCAACTCGTCCCACATGTCAGACCCCTTGGCGTCACTTTTTGGTCGCATTTAACACATGCTTAATGTTAATTACACAAAAACATTTACTCAGGTTTAGGGGAAAACAACATATAGTTGGGGTTAAAACTACTACGTTTGTAAAGTTAAAATGAGACTTTTGAGAACACGTTGTGAACACGGGACACCAACGAACGGCTGATTGTAACGTGAAAGTGAAACTTAATGCACAGGACACAAATAGCTCTGTGTTGTTGGATCCATCCACCACCCCATCTGCCCTCTGTGTCTCTTTTTCGCTCTTTAAACTACGTCACCACACTCCTGGAGCACTTTGTCTGAACGTTTCATATTGCCACAGATAGGTTTACATTGTAGTTACTTGAAAGCCTGGTACATTTCCTGCAGGCGCTGAAGGGTACCGTGTGCGTTGACAAAGCGTTGGTAACTTGCGCCCTGGGAATAAGAGCGGGCTGAAACTATGCAGGTTCACATCGGGTTGGACCTGTTTTTTTGGTCCTGATCATAGCTCCAGTGCAGTTCAGCTTCGGATCATCTGATAGATTTGTTCAGTTTGTGGTGCACAAAGTCTTGATTTATGCTGATGACGGGTGGCATCTCCAGGCATAACAGACATTGTTATCATTTTTATGCTCTGGCAACAGAAAACCTCAAACAAGGATACCGGTAATCCAGATCTCATTAGAGGCTGCAGAGTCATTAAACATAATGTCATGTAATAAAATTACATAACTAAATATTTTATACAGGACATACAGGAAACTAAAAGTGTCTGGGTGGTTTGGCAAACACGGACATGTGCTCAGTTTGATACAACGAGCAACTAGAACAAGACATAAAACTATGAATGAACGAACAGTTGTTTGTGGATTCACTGATGCAGAGCTACATACAGTATCATTTAAAGTCCTCCTCTTTGCTTTATCAGCTTGGGAATCTTCAGAATTCCCCTGGAAACGAGCAAGAGGAGTCATTCCCAGCAGGTAATATCAGGACTGAAGCTCTGGCCTTAGGCTGGCCACTGATCGCTGATCCTGTCTACACAGTAGTCATGCATACCACAAACAGGAGTCATCAACAGTGCTCACTATTTTCTCTAACTCTCTTTCCATTCCCATTTCTCTCTCTCCTTCTAATTAATGACCTGTTATCAGCACCGTAATTTGCAAAGCATCTGTGCTGTGAGGGCATCTTCAGTTAACTTTCTCAGGGATTTAATGCAATTCTCAATATATGACGAGCCTGAGAACCAACATGAGTCATTCAAATAAAATGGGCACAAAGTTATTTGCATTCCAACTCCTGCTAAATTAACTGTACACTTCAAAAATATGCTTCAAAATGCTCAGTCACAAGGCCAGCAACGTGACCGCTGTGCTGTGAAAGAGGAATGTTATAGGGATCGCACCCGATTAAAACAAGGTATTTAAATGGCATCTGCATTTTGAATTAGTCACTTTTCATCAAGAGAGGATATAACCCTGCTAAATGATAAGTGCTGCTCTGAATTCAAAGTAAATCTCCCATTGTCAATCAAAGTTAATTCCTCTTTTTCTCAGTATAACTGGGCTAGATGATGTGACTCAAAGCCATATACAAATCCACTGAACCCCACTGCTCAAAACAAGTATTCCCTCTATCCCACAAGTATGAAAAACAAAACTCTTTTATCCTCTTTCTGCCAACGTTTTGGTCAAACAGCGTGTCCGTCCAGCACTGTGACGTCTTTCTTTCTTGGATTGTTCTGGTTGTTTTAGTTTCTTGTCTTTGTTCAGCCACTGTGGCTACTACTGCTGTTTATTTCAAACTGCTGCTACCGCTGCTGGAAACATAAAATGCATCACTTCCTGTGTGACAGAGGACCCAGATAGGCTGTTAACCAACGAATGTAAAAGTAGAAGAACGAGATAGACGATTATTTTCATGAAAATGCATCAGATTATTGCTTCAAGTGGCTGAATTTCTCAGTCTTAGAGGTTAAATGTACTTCGGTGACTAGTTTTCAGGGCATCTTTTAATTCAAACCATGCATGCCAGTCGCTAAACTAAGACACGAGGTGAATGAGGACAGCTTTATTTTGGAAAGCAGGGTCTGCAGAGTCTCGGCGAGGATCAGGGGGCACCATTATATGCTCCTAGCACCAGGTATTTCAGGGAGGTTGACTCTGAACAAATGAGGGACAGTCCGTCTACGTTTGGGTTCACTGAGTTCATCTTCATATGAGCTTAATTTAAGGACATCCCACCCCCTGCAGACAAAGAATCCAGACCATTATGACAGGGGGGGGAATGCTGCATGTATATTTTTCTTTCCACAGCCTTCATAGTGATAATCTGTCATCGCTGGTTTTGCACTTTTTTGACATTGAGTGGTTACTCAATTTGGCATTTAAAAGTGTCAGTATGTGCGTCAGCCAGATGACACTTGACAAGAGAAAATATGGGCTAGTTGCAGGCTCTTATTAAAATCAAGGTGATCCAAGTATTATGTGCTTCAACATTGATCATAATGTTAAAAGGTTACAGATCACACAAAGCAGAGAAGTCAAGTAAGTTGCTACTCTGCACATTTTGAATTTTTATCATATATTTAACCCTAAAACACGGTCAGAGCACTCAACTGTCTCTGAATTTAACTTGAATTTTCAAACAGTAAACCTTGTTTTGTTTTGAGGTGGGACGTGATTGGCTAGCTGCTTCGCTGCAATGCAACACAAAATTATAAAGACTAATAGTACGTATCCACAGGATCCGTCCTTTCCACACTTCCCATTCATTGTCTATGTAAGCAGCCATGCAACGCATTCTGGTATCGTAGAGTTGTGTTTTGGTCGTTGGCTGCTCCTCATTTGTATAAAGTTGAGGTCTAGACTACTTTATGCAAATCAGGGGCGTCCGAAAACTCCTGAAAAACTATTAAACTAACCATTGTCAATCTAAAATGAAGACAGATTCAGCAACTGCATGGCTTATTTCTCACATAACATGTTTTCAGAAACACATTTCGGTGAACTATTTTTGTAATATACGAGAAAGAAGTTTCCAAACGAGCCGCCATGTTGGTTCTGGTTTGAAAGCTGGAAGCAGCAGCCCACAAGGGAAAGCGTTCGTCCAATCAGGTGCGTAGTAGCAGCCCATCAAGCGTCCAATGCTGGGAAGCGAGGAGATCCCTCGCATCCAAAAACGCCCCTGTGGACACGTACCATAAGAGTCTACAGCCGTGCTGGCAGCTCTGTGAGGTTATACTTAGGCACAACATTGCTTTTAACGGCTAACGGCATGCTAACATGCTCACAATGACAACACTATCATGCTTAGCAGCACAAAAGTAGACTGATGGGGAGCCCTGTCTCTGTTTGTGAGTGATTGACACACTTTGATTTGTGGTCTATAATGCACCTCAGCTGCATCTGTCTGCACATTCTGTAGTTTAAGACCGTCTGTCTGTGTGGGGCCTCTTGATTCCCACCTCAGACATGCAATATTTTATTTCATTTAACCCGTAAAAGATATAGAAAGATGGGGGCATTCCCAGCATCCCTCCTCTGAAATGAAGACAGTTTCAAAGGTTGCCTGGGACACATTTTATGAGCACCTCTCATTCAGGGACACAAACTCAGACGGCAGACATTCTTCACATTCCTGGACCCTTCCAGTAAACACCAGTTGGGTGTTCAAAGTGGCATTTGATTTCTGCTCTCGCTTTCTCCGACAGCAGCCTCACGTATCTAATGAGTCATCTGTCCATTGTCTGTCTGGGCCGCTGCGTCTTTCATGTGCCGCTCTGTATGCAAATCCACACAACAAGAGGCTGGAGCTGGGAGACACATGTGAGCCACATGTTTCATTCTTTCACTCCTATTTTCCTCTCTTGTTTTCTGACCACAATTGGCTTCTCATTTTATATAATAATCACTTCTCTATTGAAAAACCACTGGAGTTTCCCAAATATTTGCTTTTCACTGTGTAGAGAATTGTCTCTCGCACGCTACACCTACACAGTAAATCATAGCCAGCATTCTTCAGAAGTCGCACCATATGCAAGTCATTCAACGTCGACACATTCCTCTAGATTGGGTCTTTATATGCTCCATCACTGTGACAAATATCCTGCATACCTGTGGGGCTTATCCACCTGGAGTGTAAATGGCAGCACATACAATAACGGGGCCGATGGTATTGCAGGAAATCACCGAGGTCCAGTTCGAATCCCACTAGCACAAAGCCACTGCTGCTGATGTTTATTGGTAAAACAGTTACCGAGAACTTTCTGGATATTATTTTTGTATTCAAAATTCCTCTCAAACACTCATTCTTGTACCAGATATATTTTTGAATGGATGTGAAAAATATTAAAAGCAGCAAATAAAGTAAGATATTATTGTCCAGTAAAAGAAAAGGGTCTCAATATATCAGTAGCATGGTTTTGTATATGAGTCTGAAAAAAAAGTCTGAAAAAAAAGTCTGAAAAATCTCCGGAAAAAAAGTCTGAAAAATCTCTGAAAAAAAAGTCTGAAAAAAAAGTCTGAAAAAATGTCCGAAAAAAAAGTCTGAAAAAATGTCCGAAAAAACAGATCTAAAAAAATGTCCGAAAAAAAGTCTGAAAAAAATCTCGGAAAAAAAAGTCTGAAAAAATGTCCGAAAAAACAGATCTAAAAAAATGTCCGAAAAAAAGTCTGAAAAAAATCTCGGAAAAAAAAGTCTGAAAAAATGTCCGAAAAAACAGATCTAAAAAAATGTCAGAAAAAAAAGTCTGAAAAAATCTCCGAAAAAAAA
>CAKAKR010065873.1:0-17200 GCA_916700685.1 Adelosebastes latens
ATAACAGAGCAGGACAGACTTCCTAGGGTGAAGTAACCCGTCTGGTATATCCATTAAGAGAGAAACAGAGAGAGAGAGAGAAAGAGAGAGAGAGAGAGAGAGAGAGAGAGAGAGAGAGAGAGAGAGAGAGAGAGGAGAAAGAACCGTATCAGACGTCGGGGGGGCATAGTGGACCCTGAGATAGGACTACTATGACCTGAAGAAGTCCTGAAAACACATAAACGCCGTTTTTTATTTTTTACTATTTATTTTAACAACAAAATGTGACAAGTCAAGGTTACGTCGCAATGAGAAAATTAAACGTTTTTTTATCCGATGTGGAACAGCAAATATAAAAAAGTTGAGTTAAACGCAATGAAAATCTATTTTTCTACATGAAAAAAATTCAGCAGCCAATTGGCGTCTATAAAATGTTTTTTATTTATTTATTGTAGAGCAAATGTATATTTTTAATGATAATGAAAATAAAGCGGTCATTATTAGTGAAAGGGCCATGTCAACAAAATGTTTTAATGTGGTTGAAAGATTTGTGAAATTAAATCATAATTATCATAATCATAATAAAACAGTTCCTTTTAATATACAGTGTATATGGGACCTGTCTTCATGTTGGACAACCACATTTCAAACATGTATTATTTTTTTCTTAATTTGTTGTGTACAGTGAAACGAACTGAGACTTGAATGAAAAGAAGGGAAGAACAGACGGAAAGTAACATTTACATTAGAAAAGCCTGACATCTGTGTATACAGAGGAATTAGAAACTGAGGCCTGTAGGAAAAAAAACATTTTAGGTTGATATAAATTCGTTATTTTCAGAGGGAGCGAATCTCTAACGATTTACTTAAATCAAGGCCTAATAACTGTTTTAACGCCCGCCCCCCTAAGATTTCTTTTTGACATTGTATTGCTGACTTTGTTCATATTTTGTTTCACTTTTGTTTTGCTTTTTGCACCGTGTTGTATCTTGCTTTTTGTCTTTTACCGATGCTTTTTGCACTATCCCCTTTGTTGCTGCACACTGCAAATTTCCCCACTGTGGAACTAATAAAGGAATATCTTATCTTATCTGACTATAGACCACTTTTTTTTTCCTTTCTCTCCTCATCTCAACTGTTCATAAACCATTTTTGAAACGAGCCTCTTTTAGGTCCCATGACCTGACAGCCACTATGATAAATGCAAAAGAGGCCACTGGCCCGTGTCTTCAGTGGAAACCTCACAAATCATTATTGAATATCTCAACATCTGACCCATTATCGCCAGAAAAAAATCCCCCACTCTTCCTCACCTGTTTTCGGCGGGTTCCTCTTCACCTTCATCCAGTCGAAGGTCTGCCCCTGCCCGGCCTGCTGGCCTTCCTCATCTCCCCTCTCCCGGTCCTGGGAGATAGCTCCCGGTAGCTCTCCATAACCTCCCCCGGGTGGAAGCCCCAAGAAGCCCGCTGCGTCCAGACCCCCGCCGAGCTGCTGCGGGTACTGCTGCCCGGCCAGAGCGCCCTGAGGCCCGCAGTAGGCCCCGGCCAGGGCCCCGTAGCTGGGCCCGACGGTGGGGGCCGAGCTGGGGAAGCTTGATTGATGATAGTAGGTGGAGGCCACAGACTCCTCCATGAAATACTGCGGGTGCACGGTGCTGGGAGGGCCATAATCCGAGTTGGTGGCGCACGCCTGACCCGCATAGGCCCCGGTGCTGCCGCCGCTATTCCCGGTATTATAGGGAGACAGTGTTCCGCTTTGTAAGCTTTGGGTTTGGTGAAGTTGGTGATGATGGTAGCCGTTGTGCTGATGCTGTTGTTGCTCATGATGATGATGATGAGGAGGAGGATGCTGCTGTGGATGCTGGGTGGCCCCTGCGGTCCCTCCAGAGGCCCCGTACAGCCGCCCCGCTTCCCCGGTGTAACTGGCTCCACCAGCGCTGCTGTTGTCACTTCTCGGCCCGTTAACGGGAGCTGGAGAGCCGGTGGGCCCAGGATGGAAGGAGCCGGAGGTCACCGGGAAGCCCTGATGCTGAGGATCCAGAGGATGATGGTGCAGATGATGAGGATGGTGGTGGTGGTGGTGGTGGTGTTGGGGGTGGTATCCAGATTTAGGCGCAGAATAAGCGCCCGTCACCGGTCGGTTGTTACAAATGGAGTATTCCACAAACGAGTTCATGTTGTCCATTCAGACCAGGAGGCACGGTAGTGGTGGCTGAACGGAGTGTGGAATGATCAGCAGGAAACAAAAAGAGCCCACAGATGATGTTGACTCCAACGAGTTAGAATAAACATCAAAAATCGAAAAGTTCCATTAAAAACTTGTTTTTTTTCCAAGAGTAAATGGGATGGTGTGAAATCCCTCTGCTGAACGAACATAAATCTCAAGAAGAAAAAAAAATAAAAATAAACTCCAAAAGAAAAGAAAATATTTGGAGAAAAAAAAAAACAGATGCGTAAAATGTGAAATGTTCAACAAAAATGTGATGAAATAAAACCAGCAGGAAATTCCAATGTGGAGGAAAGAAAGTGGTGATCTGCACGTCCCCAAACCAGAAACACACATGAATAATGCGCTCTGCTGTGCTGTGTGTGTGTTTGTGTGTGTGTGTGTGTGTGCGTAAACGGAAGGCCTTACTGTCAACAGCTCAACTCGACCTGTGCTGTCCAAAAGCTCACCGGTGACAGCGCAAAACCACGCGAGAAGACAGAGAAGAGCCGAGTCACCTCTTCACCTCCACACAGGTCACACTCCGTCCTCCATTCTCTTCTTTTTCTCTCTATTTCTCTGCTTTCCCCCTCTTTTTCCGTGACTCTCTCTCTCTCCTCTCTCTCTCTCTCTCTCTCTCTCTCTCTCTTTTCCGTGTCACTTCTTTTCTTACCTCTGCTGCGCGTCACGTGGCTCCTCGTCACACATCGCCTATGGTGACCGAAGGGACAGAAGTTTGTCAGCCGGTCACAGGACTGGGGGAACCACTGTGTGTGTGTGTGTGTGTGTGAGTGTGTGTCTGTGTGTGTGTGTGTGTGTGTGTGTGTGTGTGTAGGGGAGGGGAGGGGCACCTTTCGGTTTAGGAGTGGAGTTTTTTTGCGCGCGCGCTTGCATTGACGCACGCGCCTCATCCATCACTCGCCGTGACATTAGCACGACAAAGAGACTTCAATCAAACCGGCCCATCAATCTGATATCAGCACGGATCTGTCAAAGCAAAGAGAGAGGCAGAGAAGAAAAGAGGAGCTGTGAGCCGGCCTGCTGCCTCCAGACCTCCTCTCTGCCAAATACTAACACTGAAACAACCTGCACTGAACATGCTTCTAATAGTACTACTACTACAACTACTGTAACACACTGCTGCTACATGGTTCTACTAGTAACTAACACACTGCTGCTACATGGTTCTAATAGTAACTACTGTAACACACTGCTGCTACATGGGTCTAATAGTAACTACTGTAACACACTGTTTCTATATGGTTCTAACTACTGTAACACACTGCTGCTATATGGTTCTAATAGTAACTACTGTAGACCTCCTCTCTGCCAAATACTAACACAAACAACCTGCACTGCTGCTACATGGTTGTAATAAAACTGCTGCTACATGGTTCTAATAGTAAATACATGGTTCTAACTACTGTAACACACTGCTGCTACATGGGTGTAATAGTAACTGCTGTAACACACTGCTGCTACATGGGTGTAATAGTAACTGAAGTAACACACTACTGTTACATGGTTCTAATAACTACTGTAACACTCTGCTGCTGCATGGTTCTAATAGTAACTACACTCTGCTGCTACATGGTTCTAATAGTAACTACACTCTGCTGCTACATGGTTCTAATAGTAACTACATGGTTCTAACTACGGTAACACGGTTCTAGTAGTAACTACTGTAACACACTGCTGCTACATGGTTCTAATAGTAACTACTGTAACACATCTGCTACATGGTTCTAATAGTAACTATTGTAACACACTGCTACATGGTTCTAATAGTAACTATTGTAACACACTGCTACATGGTTCTAATAGTAACTACTGTAACACACTGCTACATGGTTCTAATAGTAACTATTGTAACACACTGCTGCTACATGGTTCTAATAGTAACTACTGTAACACACTGCAGCTTCATGGTTCTAATAGTAACTTCTGTAACACACTGCTGCTACATGGTTCTAATAGTAACTATTGTAACAATATAGCCTACTACTACTGCTGCTACAGGTCATCAAGCTTATTCAGCAAACATTACACACACTACTATAGAGTGAATCTGTTTGTGTCAGTTAACCCTCATGCTGTGTTCAGGATCCCGAAGGTCCTCTTTAACAGCTCAAAAACATAGGCTACCTAACATTGTTCCATCATGGTGCTGCATTAGGACTTTCCCTCATTGAAGGGAAGTATTTATAACCTTTCAGTAAATGTCACATTACTTCTGTTTGGGCTCTCAGAGACCCAAGCTGTGGTTAAATATAGGCTACAGTGGATGTTCATAAATGTGATTGGTGTTGACAGTAGATTTCACACAGCACTACTCCTCCTGAAACCCAACAGGATTTATGTTATTGGACTTTTATAACAGTGTGTTCATAAGAGCTCTAACAGGAAGGGGGGGTCTACCTCTCTGGGGTTCTAATGGACCCAGACATAAGTAGCTAACACCACTCTGTAGGATAACTTACTGTGCATTTCTTCGTCTGTGAACGACCTTTTTCTTAATGTATAGCTCATATAGCATATAAAACATGAAATATGTCCTTATTTAGTGTATTAATGATGCTTTATGGTCATTTATGAATTCATCATCTTCATCAGATATTGAAGTCCAGTTTGTGCCAAAGGGAAGTGTTACCGCCTCAATCATTTATACATAATGGATTACTTTGGTATCATCTTCAAAAGTTTGGCCAAAGTAATTGCTGGGATGTGGATAGGAAACAATATGTTCTCTAGCACTACACATGAAAATGTATATTGAGTGTGGATTATAGATAAACCTTTCTGAATTTATAAAATCTGGGGTCTTTACTGGGACTCCACTGGCACTGAGAGGGCCCAAAGAAGGATTTCTGGTCCGAGGGATCTAGTCTGGAAAGAAAGGATCTGGATCTGTAGAAACACTGCACCTAGTGTATTTAATTGGCAGAACTATTGAAAATACATTTATACTGCGTATGTGTTTAGAGATTTTACTTTGTAACTGTGAGCGTTATTCAATGAATGGATGATAAAAAATATTACAAGGTTTAAACAAGCAAAGAATTTTGTTAGATTACTGAAACCTCTTTATTTGGAGGTAAAAATTAAAGTAATAATATTAGACAGTTGGGTAACAATTTTACCGTCACCTTCATTTTCTCTTTCCAATAAGTTTGGCTGAGACGTATGATCATCTGACTACTTGTGTTTCACAGATCTCAGCAAATGCTGAGTACAATGTTAACGTGACCGAGAGAAACGATGGGCAAACCTACAAAAATAAAACCCAAGTTGTAATAAACTGGAATTATCCTTTTAAAGGACATTTTCATTATACTCTGTGCGTACACATTTGGTTTCACACTTGGATCTCAGCCAGGCCTAACGAAACCCCACTCCAAATACAAGATCAACAATGTGAAAGGAGAACCACGGCGGTGTGTTTAGTGACCACAGTTGTAATCAAGTCAGTGTGTTTTGGAGATTCTAGCCCCGGCACATGGTAGCATAAAAACAGGAAATACAAGCGTGTTCAAAGCAACACTGATGATTTATTAACCTGGACTGTAAATCCGCTGTGAATATCTTGTTGCTACAGTGAGTGTAATACCGCGCTGAGTGCCAGCTGCTCGGCTCTGACATTTAAATCCGTCAGTGAGGCTGATTGACTGACTCGCTGACCTCCACTGTAACACCCAGCGCTGACGGAATGGAGCTTCGTCTTTCCTCTCTGTTTAAAGACGCCTTTCCGTTTGTGCTCCTTCCGGCCCAGTTCACTAACACTGATCGTCACTTTTAAAGATTATTGATTAGACTATATATCTCCTCTCTGCACGTTTTCCTTACAGGACGCAGGAAATCTTTTAATGGATCAAAAGGTTGCTATCGACCAGAGAAAACCAATCGCGGAGACTTTTGGGAATCAGTTTACTTTTCAACAATTGGATTGGGAGGCCATAGATTTCTGATGGCTGGATGTGCATGTGCGCGTGCACGTGTGTGTGTTTGCTAATTGAATGAATGAGCTGATCTGTTATAGAAATGAGGTTAAGGCAGACAGGAGGCCTTCTGGTCGGCCAAACCCTGCCGGTCTAGCATGGACAGGAAGCAGGGATAGCCTTGACGACCACACAATGCTCTTTCTGTGAATGTGTGTGTAGAACAATGACCCGCAACTGTGTACATGATGAGGACGTAGGGTTTGTGTTTAGTTGTATTCTTTGGAAGCATTTTTTATCTGTTGTCCTTGAATTGTTCCAGTATTAGGACAGAAAAAAACTCTTACCCTTTTTAGGGCAAACAGCAAAATCTTTCCACAATTCCAGAATTACAGTTTTGGCGCCGTACGAGCAGCAGCCAGCAACAGTTGCTCTCTTGACTTTGGCATTGTATATATTGTATTATATTTCATATTTGGACTCTTAATATTTGCACTTTTCCCACTTTACATCGCAACTGCAGCACAGCACTTACCCTCAGGATAAATGAAATGCAATCTTATCTTAACCTCTCCATGTCTATGTCAAATATTTGCTCATGGAGTGTCTGTTTCACAGTTTGCACACCTTCTCGTTACCGATTATCCCTCCCCCATTATCCAATGAACCTCTCATCCATTTCTCCCCTCCAGAGCCTCTGTGAAGGGCTTGACAGCAGACGCACCGCCGTCCTGCCGCCAGGACGAAATCAGGACGAGCGGCGTGGGCGTGCGACAAGGAGGGAGGTTAATGATCAGTGAGGGGCTGAAAGGAGAGAGAGGGAGAGAGAGCGAGTGGGCAGGAAGTCTGCAGGAACAGACCGGGACAAGACGGAGATTAAATGACACCCACACGGCTGTCTGGGTGGTGAAGAGACTACAGGAGAGAGGTCAAAAGGTCAGACCTCCAATGTGTGTACATTTTTTTTTTTAATTCATGTAGTGATGAAGTTATATTTTATTTATTAGAATAATAATAATATAATACATTACCTGGATAATGTCATCTGATCACAAGTCTTTGCGTTTAAACCTGATATTAATAAGCATTCCATTATCTCAACTTTACCTGCATTGAGATTGATCCTGAATATGCAAATTAAGTAGGTGGAGCTGGTGGTCAATAAACATGGTAGCCTACTTTCCAGGTCAAGTGAAGCAATGCTGTTGTATGCTCTACTTAAGAGCTGCAACTAACACTTTTTTTTCATTACCAATTAACCTGTCATATAGTTTTCTCAATTAATCGATTAATCATTCAGTCAAAAACACGTCAGTAAATCGCAATCACCGAAAGCCCAAGGTGAAATCTTCAACGTTTGGTTTCCACCAACTAACAGACCAAAAGCAAAGATGTAGTTGAGTTTACTAAATGAGAAGCTGGAACCAGGGAATGGACTCACTTGCACAGGAAGGGCTCCTCTGTAGCGTTTTGATGGGCAGATCTGATGGGGAATCGGGTGACCTTCCAACATGTTTTTCTCTTAAGAAAGAAGCTGAACTGTACAGATTGTGTTTCTATACCTGGCGGAGGTCTGGACAGGTAAGAATTGTCCAAAACCTTTTGGAACTTTCTTTAAAGAAGGTAAAAGTAAAGATTAGTCCTAGTGTGATTGTTCAGTGCTGCCTGCAGTGACTCCTCCGTGTTGTCAAATAAGGACTACAATCGTGTCTACCCATAATACCCCAGCTAGAGCACTGAATCAGCCAATAGGAGGCCTCCAGAAGTGACGTGTCAGCGTGTCTGCATCACAGCGTCATGCACGCCACGTCATGGTTAAAACTATACCCACTATTCACTGTGTTCAGTGCCTGCACGCTTCAGTTTATCTCCATCAGGCATAAACCTGGGGGGAGATTATGTGCTCAGCCGTGTGTGCATGTGTCTGTCTGTCCACAGCTAATCTCGCATACTGCTGGACCCAGGACAAGTTTACCTTGGTTGTACTCTGCAACGTCACTGCCACCAGATTCTACACACTGCACCTTAACGTATATTTTGATGCTAATAGTTTTACTGAAGTAAAATGACTACTTCTTCTTCCACCACTGGTGTATTGTTACAGCCCTTATATGTTTCACCAACTTATCATCATACACTTCTAAAATACTGAAAGTATGCAGCTGCTGCCTCTGCAGATCTCTGAAATACAGACAGACTTAGCCTATACGTCCTTTTAAAACAGCTATATTATATTATACCTATGTTATATTATGCCATGAGAGGGAGCCAAACAATGTGTGGAACTTTCATTAGGAAAATAAAATCCAAAGAAAATGTTATTCTAGTCTTCTGTTGTGCAAATGCCTGAAAAGAGGAAAACTATAATAGTTACAGACATTTTACTTGATGTACAGTAGATGTCAGGGAGCGCTTCAATGGTCTGTTGCTCTAACAGTGTGCTGCATCCTGGTTATGAAGATGCTTTCTATGTTGTTGCTAGAGATGACCATGAAGTCAGCCTTGGCTAGCGACTCTCTGCCTTTGGAGCAATCCAGAGAGTTTCAGTACTGATGTATTGTGTATGTGCA
Organism: Adelosebastes latens; assembly: GCA_916700685.1. Taxonomy (NCBI): domain Eukaryota; kingdom Metazoa; phylum Chordata; class Actinopteri; order Perciformes; family Sebastidae; genus Adelosebastes; species Adelosebastes latens. The sequence continues at coordinate 8,690 of CAKAKR010065873.1, forward strand.
GCCCATAAACTCAAGCTTGTGTTATTGTTTGACACAACAAAGAGAAGAAAGACAACTGACGAATGTCACCAACTGGCTGACGTGTCAGATTTATCCAGAAGTTTCCAACTTCACTTCAGAGCCACAGGTCGTCTAGTGAAGTGCTGCTGTTTTTCTGTACTTTTCTGGCTTCTTGACAGACTGACCTTCATACCTCCTGTGGGGTCATGACCTCACAGCGGGCTCAGCCTGGTTTCTGTCTCAGGTCAAGAGTGGAATTTGAGAATCAGCTCAGTCCTATACACCTCTAACTATCTGTTAGTGTTTCTGACCTTTGGTCTGCGTAGTTGGGATGTCCGTCCAGGATGTATCGCAGTCCCGGTTCAGGGTTCATTGAGAAGTACGATTAAAAAGCGAAGAAATAATAGTGAGCAGTACATCGCTTCAGAGAAACGCAGCAATCTGATTGGACAAATCTGGTTTCCTGTCCTTCTGCTCAGTCTGTCTGTCTGTCTCCTCTAACAGTCCCATCAGACAGGTCAAATGACTCCAGAACCAGGAAGTTATGCGCCAGGATTCCTGGAAAAGAGTGGGGATGTGCATGTGTGTGCGTGTGTTTGTGTGTGTGTATGTGATATGAGGGGCTTTCTGAAAATCATGAAAGATGATATGGGAGAGAGAGTCATGACTGAGTGGAAGAAAGAGAATTGTGCATCCAGACTGCTGACGTTGTTGCATTAGCTGTGAAACCTGAACCACTGATGCAGACACATAACAGCATTTATTAACCGTTATTAATAACATTTACTCACACACACACACACACACACACATATCTCAGCTGATGGAGAAAGAGAAAGAAAGAAAAAGCAGAGCAGACTGAACTTTTTTTTTTCATTTTCCCTTCATGATGTTTTGACGGCATCATTTCAAATTGAATAAATCTGATGATTAAATTAAACTGCATGCAGCCATTGTGGTCGGCCATATTGCTGCATACTTTTTTCCCAGTTTTCAGGAGGTGGTATGTGATGACACATCCCAGTCCCACAGCAGTTTCGTGAAATAGTCACGAAATTGAATGTGTTGATTTGTGTACATAGACACGAATTTCACATTTTTTTTCGTGATGGTCAGCACAAAATCAATTCATATGTAATCCACGTAATTGTGAACCGGAAGTATAAAGAGCGGTGAACACCGCGTAGGAAAGAGGACACGGTGGATGGGTGGGTCAAAAAACACCAGACTTTCACCCAGGAGACCGGTATTTGTGAAACCAGAAGTTAAAGTTTATTTATTTGTTACATAACTTCTGTACTTAAGTTACGTCACTTCCTGAGTTATTTCAACCCAAACTGCAATCTTTTCCTAAAGCTAACTGAGTCGTTTTGTTGCCTAAACCTAACCAAGTCGATCAATTCCTAATCCTAAAAAGTGGTTTTATTTTGAAAAGAGTGGAGCGGAAATTGACACGTGCATCACGTGTTGCTGGACATTGGTAGGAAAAAGCAGGAAAAGTAACTTGTTAAAAGTCGTATCTATGTACACAAATAAAATAGATTAAATTTCGGGACTGTTTCACGAACTGCCATGAGACTGTGTTGGATGACAAGTATACGGACGAGTAGATCCTCCAGATGGTTCTCTTTGTTTTGAGTTTTATTTCATTCAGCTTCATTATTTACCCCCTCGCAAGTATTTTCAACACTTATGATCATTACATATTCTATTTTATTTTATTTTTGTAACTTTTCAATTGGTTCTATCAGTTATGATGATGTTTTTTGTAATTACCAAAATAGTTCCTGAAATATCAGGAGAGCCAACGCGGAGGGCTCCAGCGAAAAAGTTTCAACCTGGAGCACAATGCAGCATCAACCGGCAAATATGTGCAAGTGCACATTCCTGGTAGATTCCAACACCGTATTGGGAGCTGCAAAATCCTGTCCCTGAGTATTATAAACTGCTGTGCAGTGTTTTCACATCCGATAAGTCTGTAAATGCAGTAATCTGTTACTCCAACTGGACTTCCTGGAGCAGATTACATTGTCTCACTGGTACCTGAAGCAACAGGCCTCCATCAATGCAGCCCTCGCATTGTTTTAACACAGGGCTGCTTTCGGTCTGAACTCCGACTAAAGTCTAGACATTGTCCGGAGTTTTCCTTTCACACATGTGGCGTACAACAGGAGATTGTCGGTGTCAAACGCGTTCTCACCTACTGGAAATGCTCTGTTCGGTTTAGGTGAGGGTTGGCGCCTGGGTAGAGCATGCAGGAGGCAGGACATGTTGCGGATTACGTCAAGGTCACATAGACGGTTCGTAATTTGGTAATGAACTCCTTGAATCGTCTTGACGAAATGACCCGTCTTCTTCACCCTCGGATGTTTATATTCTTCCCCCACTCCTGAATTCTCCAGACAATGTTCGGACATGACACAGGCTTTGTACTAGGGAGCTGGCAGGGTAATATCCGGTTCAACTGATTCGGACACTTGTGTCACAGTTCATCTGTGAAAGGGGCATCAGACTGCCAGCTGCTTGAGGAAGTGCTGCATTCACTTTTCAACATCCATATCCTACCCATAAGCCCTTGTGTTTTGAGTTTTTTTTTCTTTTTTTCTTGTAGACAATGGCATTATCTTTGGGCAACATGTCCTTATACAATGGTTTGTATGAAAAGTGATTCCTAATTTTTTATGCGTTCTCCTGAGAATGTCCAGCAACACATGTAATTTTCCGCACGTTACATGCAAACAGTCTTTTCAAAATAAACATCCAGCTTCCCAGGAAACAAATTGGTTAGGTTTAGGCAACAAAACTGCTTATTTTTAGGAAAAGATCATGATTTGGGTTAAAGTAACTACAGAAGTGACGCTACTTAAGTACGGACGTTATGTAACAAATAAATCAACGTTGACTTCTGGTTTCACGCGGGACACAAACAGCGGTCTCCACCCCGACCTCCTCCCTACACAGAGTTTATCGCTCTTTATACTTCCTAGTTCACAATTACGTGGATTAATAACACATTGATTTCATGGGTTATATACAAATTGCAATGCATTACTTTTCGGAGGTATAGCTACTTGATGCACACTTCTCCTAATACCCCCTTCAGAGTGAGAGCACTATTCAGACCTACATGTATCCCACAGTGCATCATCTCCTGTGCACCACCAGTCCAGTTGTTGGCAGTGAAGCACCTATAATCTGTTTTTAGGACTGAACATAATCACACAACTACAGATGGTTATCACTTAACATCAAAAATGCATTCTTGATGGAGCTGATAAGAATGATATTGCATATCTGACAATGTAAGAATTAGTGTGTTCTTCCCCAAAATATTTTTATCACAAATCATTTAAACTAATGCAACGTCACGTCTCCTTTATGTAAAGTAGACCTATATGCTTCTAGATAACTACATTTTGCCTTGTTTGTATTACTCCTCTCAGCTCCTGGATGTGTGTTTGGTTTTCATTGTCATCTGATTGTAACTTTGATGATGGCTAACTCTACTTCTTTGTTTATTATAGGGAAAATTGAACATAACTGACAAAGCATCTGATCGTACAGCCCAGTCGCACAGCAGTTCGTGAAATAGTCACAAAAATGTAATGTATTGATTTGTGTACATAGACACGAATTTCACTTTTTTTTAGTCATGGTTAGCACAAAATCAACTCGTATGTAATCCACGTAAATGTGAACCAGGAAGTATAAAGAGCGGCAAAGGGAGGAGGTCAGGGTGGATGGGTCAAAAACCACAGGACTTTCGCCCAGAAGGCCGCTGATCTTGTCTTGTTTTGTCTTGAAACCAGAAGTCAGAGTAGATTTATTTGTCACGCAGCTTCCCTACTTAAGTTACAGCACTTCCGGAGTTATTTTAACGCAAACCTAAACCTAAATCTAACTAAGCAGTTTTGTTGCCCAAGTCTAATCAAGTCGATCTATTCCTAAACCGTGTTTTATTTTGAAAAGACTGGAGCTGAAATTGAAACGTGCGTCACATGTTGCTCGACATTCGTAGGAACACACTCTAAACGTCACGAAAAAAAGGGAAATTTGTGTCGTCTACGTACATGAAATGTAGTAAATTTCACAAACTGCCATGAGACTGATGTGTTGAATCCTAATTGAGCCATGTCTTTGTAGTCATTACTGTGGCCAAGCATGTCCTAGTGAGCTCTGATGAATCTGCATACCCGTGCCGTCTCAACAGGCATTTGGACACTGTAGCAGTTACAAAAAATATGTCACACAAGTATAGGGCATTTGGCTCCCTTGTAAGTGTGAGTATTGTGACAAACCTTTTGTACTTCTAAAGACATTTCTATTGGTTTAAATGCAGTTAAAGTTTCCTTGAGGGCAGCATCTAGTGGCCATTACAGTAGAAGTATTGCAGATCACGACACTCCAGCATTGGCATCATCATGGAACTGTTGGAGGAATAATTATCATTTGTTAAATAAACATAAAATGTTCAAGCAGATGTCAAAAGTCGGATGTCACAGCAGCTATGTAATATTCCTGTGTACACACAACGATGACATGAGGGAACGGTCGAGAGCAGAGGAGAGGAATCCGAGCTTGAGGGGATTTTCCTGCTGGCTCGCTGCTATCAGCCGTCAGATAAGACGCTGTCAGCTCGGGCCGCTCTTATCTACACAACACATTCACACCCAGGCTACGGCAGAGGAGAAGGGCCACGAAGGACAACAACTGTCTCTAGCTAATTATAGCCCTTTATGTTTATACATGGAACTGAATTTCATGTTATTAAATGAGAAATATTGCGAGAACAGGAGTTTGGTGTTCAGTGTTTCTGTGAGGCACACATTTTTTTGTTATCTTTGATGATATTCTCTTTACATCCCAATAGAAATCAATAAATCAGCCATATTTGTTGTTTATGTTTGTACTGATAATTTTGGGGGAGTGTCTTTGGAGGGAGACCTGAAGGGACAGACTGTCAGTATGGCCGACTTGGCGACTTTCTTGCTAGATTTAGGGAGTTTTGGAGCTAGTGTTGCTAGCTACTTTCACTGGAAAAGAGTTGGCAACACTGGGCTTTGTTTTTCGGTTGCGTACTCTTGCTAGTTTCTTAAGATTACCGACCCTAGCTTTAACTACTGAACTGATATATCTTCTTCCTCTGTGCCAAAGAGCTCCAGTGCTGTCTAACAACTATTAAAACACATCAATGAGCCACACTGTTGCACTGGGCGATATGTTCCTTCATTACCATGAACACACACTATAGTGGTGCAATGGTTCAACAAGACCATGGTTCATTTTGTATTGTGTTTTTTGGGTTTCGATTCGGGTTTGTTTTGCACATTAGGGAGAGGAAAAACATGACCAATTCTAATGTGTGTGATGTGTGATTGATTGATAGTTATGAATTATATTTCTATATTATAATAATGAATAATATTTTATATTTATGTTATATATTTATACTTGCCTCTTCTATGTCTCTGGCACCTCATCAAATAATTAGCAGGCCTGTATTTAATAGTGGTGCAACGGCTCAACAAGCCCACGGTTCGGTTTGTACTGTCATTGAACGGTTTGATTTTGCATTCCTAACACACACACTGTAGTTTATTTTGACTCAATCCCACATCCACTGTCCTGCTGCCACTAATACTCACGAGAGCACCAAATGAGGATTAATCCGCCGCTGAAAATAGTCCCCATGAAATGCACTATTTCCTTCTGTTTGAGTAAACATGATTCTTGACTCATTTTTAAAGACTTACATCTTCAGTAGAAACCAATAAGCTTAGGTCTGAAAGCCACAGACAGGGTGGGGAGGTCAGAAAGTATTGAGAGATGGACTAACACATTGTTGGTTTTGGTCTTTTCATGGGATTTCATGACAATAAGAACCCCAACCTTATGTACCTGCTGCCCATCACATCAATTTCATCAACTAGTTTTATTCAATCCTAGCAAAGTGACCTTGTGTAAACATCTTGTTCAGAATAAATGGAATAGATTAAGAAATAAATCACTCAGGAAACAGATACCTCATTCAATAATTTACCAGTACACATGGAAATACTTTACTTGTTGAGGATGACATATTGATGTTATACAGCAAATTCCTAGAAGCAATGATTTCCAGCTTCTTTTATCAAAGAAAAACATTCCTGAAATTCATCTTAAGGATCCCTTTCTAAAGGCTTTATAATGGAAGAATCATTTCTAAAACATACATTAAAAACTTAATAAAAAGAAATGAGATTTGGGAAAATGACATTGGGAAAATGTAATGACTGTAGTTTTTCCCATTCATGTCAACACATGTAGAGTTTTCGTGGAGCTGACATCCAGTGGTGAGTATGAGGAACTGCAACTAAGGGCGCGCTAGCTTCAAGTCTTAGGCCAAGATGGCTCTTGCTTAAATGAAAATCAATGAGTACTGTGAAAGCATTACTGTCTAACAACTCTTCGGACCGTATCAGCAATCAACTGCTATTTACCTTTGAATTTTCTCAATGTGGCTCTGACTGGCTACAGTTGAAGTTGTCAGCAAATTAATCAATCAATTAACTGACAGCAAAAATTATAAATGTTACTTCGTTCTAGCTCCTCAAATTTAAATAGCCATAGTTCAAATATTTTGGGGTTTTGGACAAGCAATTTAAATATGTCAACATGGGCTCTTGGAATTTATGATGGACATTTTTTTGTTTTTAATTCAAGAATAATGAAACTAATTATTAGTTACAGCGCTTGACATGGTGCCGTTTGATCATTCCAATAACTGGAGCACTATGTGGCACAAACACTGGACAATTCACTGACCTCTAAAGTCTTGACGGGCATTAACATGAAGTCACATGACTGATGTAACTCACTGATTGGACGGTTTCAGTGTTGTCAGTAGTAGACTTAAAAAACATTGTTGCTGGTTAGCGATCTGAGCTAACCCAAGCCACCAGGAAGAGCACCGGGCTTTAAAGCCAATTTTACGTAGTGGCCAAACGGTGGAGTTACAAATTCTGGGTCTGTCACGTGATGCCATTGGGCCCATAAATACTTTTTTCCCATAGACTTACATTGAGAAAGAGACGCCTGTAACCGAATCCAGAGTTATTTCCCTTCCTCCGTTCATGTGAATGAGCTGGAGGCAGGGTTAAAGGAAACACCTGCTCTATGGGCTCAATGGATGCGGAGGATCGCCCGAAGAAAAAAGTCAAGCTTTTTTTTGTTCCCTGCACCCCTGAGCAACTTTTATAGGAATGAATGAGGCCCCGCCTCCAACGCTGTGTCTTGTCTTCTACATACATCCATGAGTTGACCACTCAGCAGTCCATTTACTGGCTGTTAATTGGTGCAGTTGGATTGACTGACAATTGTCTGTGTTGGTCCCTTGGTAAATACCAGTAAATCCTGTGGAATGGCTCTTTATTGACCCATTAGAGAGAGGGAGAGAGACTGCAGGGAGAGATGCACCAACACACATACACAAATACAGAGTGATTAGTGTTTAGTGTGTATCCTCCAGGGCTCCTACCTGACAACTCAATATACAGTTGGGTGTGTGTGTTTATATGTGTGCGTACAACCATCTCTCACACACCTAAGCTGTGAATTGATGGGGCCCTCAGAGGCTGAAGCATTGATCATCTGCCGCTGACTCCCCTGAAGAACGGATGGCAACTTAGCTTAGTGGATGCTAATAAACACACTATTCACACACATAGAATAAACAGAGAGGTATGGAAATGATATGGCCTCTCTGTGCATATGTATATGTGACAGACACACACACAGCATGTACAAATGTGAACCCTGGTTGACTGTTATTTCAGCCATGACCCTGCCCTGATCTTCTATATCCTCTCTTTAAACCTGATCCCTCTCACACTGGGCGGCCATTTTGGCTCAGATTAAAGGAGCAGGGGTTGGGTGTAGGCACCTCGACAAATTGTTCAGGTCCCAAAACAACTGAAACAAGTTACACTTGTAGATAATAAAGCAGATAGATTTAGCTAATGTAGCTATTTGGGGATATTTACAGTGAACTCAGAGGTCAAAGTTCAAGTATTCCTGTGATCTTTGAATAATTACAGATGAGTGTGACAAGGCAAAACGAGGAGAAATAGATGTACAATCTGATTATTGTGCTTGTTATGGATGCTTTTATGTGATGCTGTACAGTACGCTTCAGACTCTCAACCATCAGCATTACAGGCTGAGGTCAAAGGTCAGGTACTTGGAAAAATGTAATGTGATGTCAGATATCTTGTAGCTGCTCCAAGGACATACTGTTACCAGATTGGCTGAACATAAGATGATAACTCTCCTTTATCAACATCTGTTTTTGATCCAACACTTTCAGACTAGTCCTGCTTAAACTTTCCCTTATGATAGTAACAGAGTTCTCATCTTTGAAGCCTTCTCTAAGTGAAACAAGAAATACTTCCATTAAAGCAGAATGTAAATCCCACAATGGTGTAGCTTGTCTATTTGTCACATAGGACTCAAAGTTGGGAGGGTTACTTAAAA
>CAKAKR010065875.1:5220-59123 GCA_916700685.1 Adelosebastes latens
CTTTGTGTTGTACTTTGTGTTGTATTGTGTCCTCAATGGGGATTGATTGATGGATGGATGGATAATGAACATGAATTGAAGTCTTAACATATACCAAGTCGAGGTTCACACGTTGTTTTCATTCTAAAATACAGAATTTAAATTGCATTAGACTGTTTTTTTCAGATTCTTGTGAGGAATTTGGAGAAAGAATAAGACACACAGTTTTTTTTTGGTTAAGTTTTTCCTTATCCACTGCGAGGATCTAAGGATAGAGGGTGTTGTATGCTGTACAGATTGTGAAGCCCCCTGAGGCCAATTTGGGATATTGGGCTATATAAATAATATTGACTTGACTTGACTAGTACTTAAAGTAAATACAGCCACAAAAATACAGCAACTACTACCACTACAAATAATTGAAATTAGGGCTGGGTGACATGGAGAAAATCAAATATCACGATATTTTTGACCAAATACCTCAATTTTGATATTATAATGTTGACTATTGGTGCTTTCGCAAATGACATGTCATATGAAATAAAGTAAAATGTAAAATTAGTAGTAGAATTAGTATAAGTAAAATGTAATTTACACAATGACATTTTTAATAAATAATCATCAGCTAGAACAGTCTGGTAAATTCAGAAAATTACATCCCGTTGATGTTAATGCAGCCTCTAAAACCAGGAAAAGATAACACTTATGCCATATTATGATATACAATATCTAATCTCATATCACAATATCGCCATAATATCAATATATTTCCCAGCCCTAATTGGAATACAGAAATAGAAATTGTACCCGGATGTTTAGAGATTAAATATGTACAATTCAGCGGTCAATCTAAGAGGGAAAATGTAGCGTAACAGATGTACTGAAATATGGAAACATGTGGCATGAACAGGAATGCATTATATTCAACATGTGCAGATGTTCATGGTTAGCAGTTTTATTGTCAGAATCAGGTGACTTCACATGAAAGTGTTGCAAATATACAGGTCATATTTACTGATAAACAAAAGCAGGGCAGGTTTAAGAATACACAGAGGCAGTGTGATGTGGTTAAAGTTTGATACCTACAAAAACAAATTCAAAAAAGAGTATCAAAAACAGAAGAATTAGAAACAAATCATGTACAGAAGAGAAATTGGGAAGAAATGTAAAAGACAATACCAGAAAACTATATGTATATATCCTTTATTTAACCAGGTAAAAAGTCTCATTGAGATTAAAATCTCTTTTTCAAAAGTGACCTGACCAAAAAGGCAGAACAAACATTGTTACAACAATAAACACAAACAATACAAGCAGACAAAACTACAAGTAAATGAGCATGATATCCAGTTAGTATGCAGCACAAAAACAGTTATAATGCAAAAAAAAGGGTCAATAACATGGTTTTGAGTGAGAAATTTAAGAGCAATCACATTGACCAAGAGTGCTATTTTCTTGATCTTTTAAAATTGACTTGAATCCCCCCACAGTATCAGCTGTAACAATTTCATATCATTATGTACATTATTCTAGGATGAAGGGGCAACATATTTAAACTTTTTTTTCCTAGTTCTGCTCTAACCTCTGGGACCAACTTCTGTAGGTCATATAATTTACATATATATATACAAGTTAAAAGCAAGCAAAAAAATAAAAACATAAAAAAATGGGTAAACTAGATACTGCAGCACACTGTACATTTAAACATGCGTACATATCTCAACTCAGAAAAATATACAGAATCATGTGCTGCTTGTTTATGTGGATGTAAATCTAATATATACTGTGATGATGTGTCCTGAATTATGTATCGACTCGCAAACAACCAGAGTGCCTCTGCTGCCTTCACTCACCTTCATCTGTACAGGGAATAATAACACAAAATAACACCGTGCACATGAGTGGCTGAGGCACAGCGCTGACAGAAGAGTGGCCACTTTTGCGACGGTGGCCTTAAAGTCCTTCTCAACCTCCATGGCTCAGGCAGGCTGAAGAGAGCCAGAGCTGCTCTCGCTTTGCACATGGTTGTGTTCCAGCTGAGTGAAACCCTCAGGCTGCCACTTCACAGCCTGTCAGACATGCCAGTCTGACACTCAGGCCTAGAATAAAAGTTGGTAAGGAGAGAGGAGAAGATGAAGGGGAAAGGGAAGGTTGGAGTGGGTGGAAGCCAGGACAGAAGGCGAGAGGAGGAAATGGAGAAAGAGCAAAGACAGAAATAGAGAGGGCAGGTGGGAAGCAGAGGCAGGTTGTGTTAGCGGAGGTGTGTGTGTGTTAATGAGAGTGCAGTTGGTCAAAGTGTGGAGACGTGAGGGTGAAGGAGGGAAACACAGAGGGTCTGACAGACAAACTGTGTGTTTGGATGGATGGTTGTAGTCTGAATCCAAGATTAGACGGTGAGCAGAAAGAGAGAGATGAAAAAAAGAACAGTGAACAGTTAAAAAAATAATGTGACAGTCCGCTGTCTCTCATTTTTCTTTCACAGCTTTTTGAACAAAGTCAGCTTTTTTAAAGTCCCTGACAGACATCTCAATGGAGGATGTAGCACTTTGAAGAATTTTTCTCACATCGCACAGCCAAGGTTAGAGAGAGAGCGTACAGTACATCTGAGGGGCCGTCCCTCGTAAATGGTTAACACTACACTTGTCAGCGCGGCGGACAGATGAGTGATTGGACCTTGAGGTGGTGGAGGAGGCAGTTAAACCGGCTTTTTGCAGAATAGAAATGTCCACGCTTCAGAGGCTCCGGGGAGGCGAGCCGAGCCGCGAGCCAGCGGACCGCTAATTGATTTGTGATGGAGGTCTGTATATGAGTCCCAGCTCCACCGCGGGGTCTCGGGACAACACGGGCCGCGCCAGATGAAATCAGCGACCTTTGACCTCGTGCACTCGCAGGTGTTTAAGTGGCCACACGCTGATTACTGCTGGTGCAATTTGCCGTTATGGGACTGTGTTGGAATCTGAGGATGGATTGTTGTTTTTTGTTTATTTATAGCTGACAACAGACGTTAATCAACACTGTGACACATTAAGAAAAAAATCCTTCTATATATAAAAGTGCCAGGATTAGCTCAACAGCTAATTTTCACCCGTCGTCTCTTCATCACAATAAGAAACAGACAAAACGGATGAAATAATAATAATATGATAAACTACTATAAAAACCATAGCAGACTATTAGATTAGATATATTTTGTTTAAAACATGTAACAAATGAGAAGAAAACAAAACAAGAATCACCAATAAAATGGACAGTAAACATATACTGCAAATTCTAAATTAAAGGTCTTATTGATAACATTTTTATGTAGATGAATAACTAATAAAAAAAAACATCCACAGAGCTTTTAGAAAGGTGCCGAATAAAAGTATGGCTTTTCCTGAAAAATAAATAAATAAATATATATAATTGAAAATGAATTATTTTAAAAATGTTGGCGGGTCCAAAATGAATGTTTTGTTTATCTCTGTGGAAGATATCTGACATTTGGTTCCCACTTCTAACAAAGCTTCTAACAAGGTGTGACATCTATCATTGTTATCAATAGCACCTTTAAACTAAATAAATACTATATGTTTGAAAAGGAGTAGGCAGTTATGTTGATAATTTGTTCTGTATTTAATTTAGCCTGGTAGTATTATTTATTTTAACACTAAATGTATTATTTCAGGCTGTTCTCATACACTTTTCGTAGCTATACCTACGAAAAAGTAATGCACTGTAATTCGTATTTATAACGCAAAATATTTTTTTTATGTAATCCAAGTAATCGTGAACCAGAAAGTATAAAGAGCGACAAACGCCATGTAGGGAGGAGGTCGGGTCGTAATTTCCATACTTGAGTTACGTCACTTCTGGTGTTATTTTAACAACATAGTAGTTTTAATTTGAAAAGACTTGAGTGGAAATTGACACATGACGTCACTTGTTGCTGAGGAGAAAAATGAGGAATAACTTTTTGTAAGAAATAATGTATGAGGATACATTGATTATTTTCAACTTTAGACTTTTGTTTGTGTGAGGGGTTTATTTCTAAGATAAACTTTACTTTGCACTACTCCATAAACGTCATGAAGTCAGCAGCTACCGTAGCAGACAAGAATCATCACCGTGTGAGACAATATAACCTATCAAGGTCTCAACCTCAATCCTGAACCCTGCGTCCAGAGCTTCCTTCTCTCCGCGTGAAACCCCGTCCCACATCCCAAACACGACGCAGAGTCCCAGTGGAGTGTAGAGAGGTATACTTCCAGGTGAGAAGTGGGTTACACATTGATTTTTTTCCACTTCTTTTAAGAAAACAAGACTTTTTAGGACTCAATAATAGAAAAGAGCTTTAATAACATAAAGGAGGTGTGCCTCGGGAGGCAGTCAAGTCTAAGTAAGATCGGAGACTTTGTCAGAGGAAACATGTTCCTTCTTTATTCTGCCTGCTCTAATCCCGCGAGGCAGCTCTCACATCTTTTCCAAAGAAATCCCAAGTAAAGGTATCAGAGGTACATTTAAACACACAATATGAATGCTTTCAGGACTTGTGTATGTCTATCTATGTGTGTGAGTGTGTGTGACTGTGCACCAGGGTTATAATAGTAAATTAAAACTATTGTAACCTTGCTGTGTACGTGATTGATTCTAATTTAAGCGCAATGCAGCAGAGACGTGCATGCCCCCAGCTCTCACCTTGACAAAATCAATCTTTTAAGAAACCCTCCCTTCACTCCTCTTCATATTTGTCCAATCTCTCCTTCATCACATCACCTCAGACCGTCCTCTCCATCCAACACAGAGGTGCTAAAGAAAGATAAGGAAAATGTTGTGCAGTAAAAAAGGCCCACCTCATCGTGCTTCTTTCCGTCAGATGTCTGCCTTTGATGAGAGGTACATCAACAACATCAAAAAAGCAAATAATAGGCGCCGTGTTCATTTTGCATCTGTCAAACTTTTGTAATTTCAGGAGCTGGAGGTGAATCTGCAAGCACTCTTCTCATCACGTGTTGTGTCTTTCTGTCAGGGGTGGTGTTAGTGTTTGATCTCTGAGCCAGAGAAATTACAGACAATCTTAGAATAATGGCGCAGAAACATACGGAGGCATAATTATGCCCTCGTTAAAAATAATGAAGAGAGACGTTGTGTAGTCGGTGTGCAACAGCGAAGAAGAAGCCAAGCTGTTGCCGGTGAAGTCTGAGGCCTGCAGAATTAATGTCTGTGAGGGTAAAAACCTGTCCACTGACTGCCCTCTGTTCCCACTTTAACCTGTTAAACCCTCAGAAAAAATGCCTAAAATAACTACCCAAAATGAAGCAGGAATAGCTCCTCAACCATAAGGCTTAGATGCATACATCTGGTCTCTTTTGAATGATAAGAAGCTAGGAAATATGAGTAAATTGTAAGTAACTATTTTACCATTGAGATTACAATGGAGAAACAATATAAAAAAATAAGATTTTATATCCTCGCCTAGTATATAATCTGTAAAATGTGAAGTTTGACGGCTTTGTTTCACCCACTGTGTCTGTGATATGAGGTGCGTTTAAGGTCCATTGGAAAGCTCGGAATTTCTACTTTCCAACGATACCAAGCTTGTAGATCTAAGAGGAAATTATTGTGGATCTTTTGATCACAACTTGTTCTTATGTTTACGAAGTTTGGACATAGTTTGGACTACGTACACTTGGTTTACAGATTCTGAAAGCTGGAGACCTCAGCTTTTCAAAACAGTATTGCATGCATATGCTCTATAAATAGGTCATCTTCCATCGCAACTTATTTGTAACTATGCAACAGGGTACGACCGGTTTTGACCCGGTACCGGGTCCGTTGGAATCAACTGACTCTCAGTTTGGTGTCACTGAGGGCAGGTTTGAGTTTAACCCAGATCATGTCCAAGTCACTTGAGAGCGTTGTTTGTTTTATCGACAGACGTGTCATTGATTTGTCCCCCATTCATTCCGTTGCTGAGAGAAATGCATTTTCTCCCTTCCTACGGAGGAGCAGACTTTCAAGCAATTTATTTGTCCTGAGCAAAGACGACCTTCCAGTAACTCCTTTTGAAGCAAACTGTATGAATACTCTAGATTGTATTGTGGTGCATCTAAAAACAGATACAGTACCTGGGCTGCTTGGAAATTGAAAACACCAACAAAAGAGGAATAACATGCAGATTTGAGAGTCCTGGGTTATTCAGAGATTAAAGCATTTCCAAAGCTTCTGAATACTCGTAGAGTCGAAACCAGCATGATGCAGCTTTAATCACATCATGCTAACAGCACGGCGCATGTACTGTAGTTTTTTTGTTTTGTGGAGTCGCTTCTTGGCTGGTGCGGGGAATACGAGTGGAATAAGTGGTTTTTTAAACACAGGACAGACGTCCTGGCAGGTTCACTGGACTACTTTCAGTGACTTTGTTTTTTTTGTGTGATGACTCTTCAAGGGAAATCCTGATTCTACAGTTCGACTTGGGCCATAAAAATATAAAATACTAGTATTAATATTGCACTTGCAAAGGCGAACAGCAGAAATTGCTGTTGTTTAAAACCTCCATCACTGTTTTACAGACAGACTTGGATCAACTTGACCTACCATATTGTTTAGGGACCCCAGTATGCAGAAATATTCAAATACACCATTTTAGAATAGGTGAAAACAACACATTTATACTGCATGCAAATAACTGCATGTGATTATCATAACGTGGGCATGTCTGTAAAGGGGAGACTCGTGGGTACCCATAGAACCCATTTTCATTCACATATCTTGAGGTCAGAGGTCAAGGGACCCCTTTGAAAATGGCCATGACAGTTTTTCCTCGACAAAATTTAGCGCAAGTTTGGAGCGTTATTTAACCTCCTTCGCGACAAGCTAGTGTGACATAGTTACTACCAATGGATTCCTTAGATTTTATAGTGTCATACGATACCAGTATCTTCACTCTAGCTCTAAAACCGAGCCAGCTACAAACTCTGAAAGACAGGATAGCGTATAAGTATTTGTGCGTGCACAGTTTTCCTGCGGGATGAGGAATTAGAACCAACGTTTCAGATACACTTTCAGTTTTACCTCCAAATAAAGTAGTTAGGATTATTTGGCTAAACTGTGGGCTTGTTAACTATCTGGCTCATGGTCTGACTGCTCATGTTTCTTGACTTTGACTTCGTTGGTATAGTGATGTCGTGAGTTCTCAAATCTCAGCGATTACTTTGGTGAATACAATCTTAAAATAATCAATAGAAATGACGGCCAAAAGTATGAAAATCAGACTTTAAGTTGCAAAAAACTTGAATTTGGCTCATTACGCTGTGTTTTTAGGGAGGTAGTTTTGATATACCGGTATTGACAGTAACCGTGATATTTAAAAATTAAATACTGATGACATGTTAATAATACACATATATAATAATATCATGTAAATAATCCAGCGCCTCTTGTTGGCACTTGGAAAAATGTTTACATATATTCAATTTTTTTTCTCCAATTTTTGTAAAATAAGTTATCAAAGAAATTCAACTCGCGTTTTTTCTTTTTATGATTTATGCCGTTTTTTAAAAAATATGTATAGCTGTTATACTGCACAAAAGACATTTTTGAGTTCTCCCTATTTCTAGCCATGATTGTGTATTTCCATAGAGGTGCAGGAGGACTTACTGTATATGTTAAAAGAGAAAATGCACTGAAATCTAACCAAAAGAGTGTAAGCCAGGGAGCAGAGAGAGAGAGAGAGAGAGAGAGTGTATCTCACAGCTTGTATAGAGCAGTAGAGCAGCAGACAGTCCAGGTGAACTGAATCTCCCTGATAACTGGACTCTACCCTCCAGGCTGCTGCAGGGAAAAACCTGTCCAGAGGGTCAGAGGTAGTGAAGCTCGCACTGTAGCTGCATGATTTACCAAATTACTGCAGTGGTTTTCAAAGCTGCACTGGAGTAACGAGATCATGTTTTACAAGAAGTTGACATTTTCTGGTAGGTCACTTTTAATTGTGCTTCAAATTACTACATGTCAGGTCGTGGAAAGTCTTGTTTTGGAAAGTACAAGAGGCACCAGGAAGTCTCAGGGGCTTCAGGTTTTTTATGAGAGACAAGTAGCACCCACTCTCTACCTTTCTCTTCCCGATAATCACACGGTGTCTGTCAAGGAAGAACCTAATTATTGTTGTTGTCGGTCACCGCTCTGACAGCATTATGACTTCAGGACAGTAGCTTAAGGTGGTGAAAGGAGACACGCGGTCCGCAGAACATGATGATTATAGTGATTGTATCAGTGCTCACGTGCTTCAGGCTTCACGTTGTCCCATAAATTCCTCCAGAGATACTATAATTTACTGGTGTTGCATAAGAAGGAAATGTATTTATGTTGATGTGGTAATTCCATGTTCAAACATTGGGGTTTCAACATGTTCTGCTTGTGTTCCAAAGATGCATTAAAGGAAATGCAATAATACATTTTAAAGCTCTCTTAACCTCTAACATAAACTGTTTATTTGCGTGTGCAGGTGTTTTGACATTGTTTATTTCAGCTCTAATCTGTGTGCTCGTTGCCGTCCTGCAGATTGTGGCCTTACGGGAACAAAATGCTCACATTCAGAGAAAAGTGGCTTCCGGGGACGGAGGAGAGGACATCCTGGACGGCACTGAAGCTCAACAGAAGCTCCATGGCAAGGTGAGCCTCCTCCATAATTAAATGGAATTTATTTATTTAACATATCAATGGGGCACACTAGTTTTTGTTTTAACCTTCTCCTGGCTGCAATAGGTGATACCGTCATTTTTACCTGCAGTTTATTATAACATGCTCCAAACTGAACTGAGCTAATAAAAGAAAAACTTTTAGTACCTTAGATCACAACTGTTTTCTTTGCATTTCATCTCCCTACATCATGGTCTAAATGCTTTTTTGATCGTCCAAAAACACTGCCAGGAATATTGTAAAAATGTTGGTATAGAAATGCTAAATCCATTTGTTTGTCTTTGAGTCACAATCTGTCTTTTTACTGTAATTAGTAATTTTCAAAAATTTTCATTTTTGTCAAACAAATCAAATGACCCCTATATTATAATAATAATAATAATAATAATTAAATCAAATTAAATTAAATTAAATTAATAAAAATAAAAATAAAACAAATCAAATGACTCTTATATATGTATAATAATCATAATGATAATAACATAAAATAAATAGAAATGTAATTAAATAAATAAAAATAAAAACACACAAATCAAATGAGTCCTATACATGCATAATAATAATAATAATAATAATAATAATAATAATAATAATAATAATAATAATATAAATAAATAAAACTTTAACTAAATACATTTAATTTAAAAAATTTAAAAAACACACTTATCAAATGTATATTCCTAAATTAATCTGTACTATGAACTAATGTAATTTACAAGCAACAAATGCATTCCCAGACACATAAAGAGTGTGTATGTGAGTGTTATGTGCACGGTGTATACTTTACTTCAAGATCTGTCCATTTTAACAATGTATTCCAAGTAGTCTCCCCACTTCACCACATATTTCTCAGTCCTGTCCTTCGAGCTGAAAGAAATTCCTACTGTATGATGCCACTTTTACTCAGCTCTGTTGACTGTTCCTGAGAAGCGGGCTCACCAGGCTTCCTCCGGATTCAGAATTTGCCTTAAAAAGCTTGCCATACTGCAACACTAAATATTCTGTGAAATAGTGAAATCTGCTTATACAGGATCAAGCTTCATATTGAATTGTCAAAAATTCAAGTTAAAGATGCTTGAAACTAAATTATTTGTCTTTAAAGTCGCCTTGGTAGGGGTTTATATCTCGAAATAGGAATATAATGAAAGTTCTTAAAGCCTTGCAATGATCTCTGGATCCTAAATTGTCCCTATGGATCTGGATGCAGCTCAAGTTTTATATACTCCAAATATTAGACATTTAGACCACCTTTTAAGCATAAATCTGGGCCGTCATTTATTATCCTCAAATGTCCTCAATGTCAAAATCACAGTTTGGTGGTATCGCACCAATAAATCCTGCACATTGAGTTCCTCCTGGTGTTTGCCAGTATAACATCATTAAATATGTTAACAAAAGGTTTCATACATTTAGCTCTGCTGGTGTTGTGAAGGTGACCCCCAGTCAGACAAGAGCTCTCGCTGTGACCTTAGCCTCTGCCTTTATGCAGGAGCACATATAAACCTGCATAGCTGAATACAGATTTCCCTCTGATTATTAATTTAAAGATAGAGGAGTAACTGATTCCAAATTTTTACAAAACAGACGCTGCAAAAACCCTAAATCCCAAAGCAGACCTCACGAAATCCTTTTTACATGCAGACAGCGGCATCTACATCTTACAGAGGGTACCTGGGTAGATCAATGGAGACGCTGTTACTGGACCGGTCTGCCGGAGGAGGAGGAGTGGGGGATGTCGGGAGTAAAAAGATGAAGGGTGCTAATGAGGAGACGGCTACAGTCTGCCCTGTTTTGTGGAGATAAAAGAAGTGAATATGAGCGTGTGTTGTTTTGATTTGTTTGCAAAAGAAATTGTATGAAATGTGTTTGAGGTGAGAGTGAGGGTCACAGGGACTGACATACGTGTCAGCGGCTGCCATCGAGGGTTGGGATGACAACCCTGATCTGCACGACGCGTGTCTTCTTCTGGGAACTCTCTCCAGTTGATTCCCACGTGTCCTTTGGTTGTCATCAATGTGACAGGTGGAGAGAGGTCAGAGAGAGCGGAGGAAGGAGTCGGGGAGGGAAAGGAGGGAATAAAAGCGCCGCTCTTGAAGTGCTTATTGACCCACTGAGCTCTCAGAGCTTCAGCATTGACCTGGATCTGCCTGATAACTGGCTAATGCAGTCTGACAGACGGAGGATGCTTTTAATTTTTCATTCCGGTCCTGGATTTGTTTCATCACTCCTAGAGAACATATTTTACGGACATACTCTACTCCTGGGTTACCTTTTTACTGTTGTAAACAATAACATAGAAAGAGTCTTTGTGAAAGATGGATAAATAAAACACATTTTAAGTAGGAAAGCAGGCAACTTTGGTGTGATATTTCCGTCATTTACGCCATGTTGGCAGAATGAGAATAACAGGAAAATGTCAGGTTTAGAATGGGGCGACTGGTTCAGTTGTGAGTATTTATAGTGTAAATGATATGACCTGGAGAAGGCATTATAGTCTCATACATTGTTGGTAAAACAAAATGACAACAAAAAAAGAGTATTTATACTTTTTATGTAAAATTAGCAATACTCCACTGTAAAACTAGTAAATATAAACTAGTAAATATAACATAATCAAATAAATCCCTCTGAAATAAAAGTATGAAGCAGCATAAAATGATAGTACTCAAGTGAAGTATAGGTACCTCAAAATTACACTTAAGAACAGAACTTGGGCACATTTTATTTAATATTTATTATTTTTATTGTTATTATTTTAATTTTTTTTTAGATTTCGAAAAAACATGTCTGAGATTTCAGTATTACACACTTTTGCATATTTGCTCTTGAGCATGTAGCCTACTATACCAAATTGTATTGTATAGTTTGCCTGAAATTGTGATATAGCGGCCTTTCTAATTCTTATTTTTTACATTAGTTTTAAGAGTACTGTAGCCACACTGCATTTTACATGTTTTTTTGTGTACTCTATATGACGAACATAACCCTTGAATCCACTTGAGTACATGGATATAAAATTCTCTTTGTGGTGCTCACAACATTGAGACACTACATTTAAAAAAAATCATAAGCAAAATGTCTGTCCCTGTTACTCTGGTTAACCCACAAACCTCACTGTGACATGCACATTTGCGAAGCGTTTTCACATTTTTATAAAACACTAAAATAATAATAATTGCAAATGAATGTAAACATATTCGACATTTTGTGGTAGTTGTGATTCATGGGTTTATTGCAAAAAAATATATATATATTTTTTTTAAATAGTAGATTGATAGGTAATCCTAACTTTTTTGCAGATGCAATATCTCACTGCTATGAGAACCACAAACAAAATGTTTTCACCTCCACTATATTGGCGTGGCAGTAGAGGCAGATATCTCCAGTAAAACCTGGCAAATAGAACCAAAACTCTGCTTGACTCAACTATTTATACAATTTGGGTGAATGAATGATCCTGCTCATATGGATGTAAAACTTTGTCTAAACTCTTTCAGGTTATAAAATGAGAGAACATTTAAACTCTCTCAGTCTTATGAGACAGGTGTCTAAATGTTCTAAGACTGTGAAACGAGCACAATAACAGGAGCCACAGTCGCATAATATATCATCTGTTGAGACATTTTTACAATCAAGTGGAGCTAAATCCTTAAAGTTGGTCCTCTTCATGCGAGCGGCCCGGTGCCGGAACGCCGGTATTAAAATCAGTGGTGTGATTTAGTGGGTCCTGTTTCCTGCTCGGCTGAATCATTGATCACAGGCAGCAGGCACAGAGGCCCAATTAGGTTCGTCCTCACAGATGGATGGCCGAGGACGGGCAGCTGGGCCCGATACAGCAGAGAATAAAGAGATCACTTCCCCTCAATCTCCACTTCCACCTGCTTTACAATAATCACATCTGAACATGAGGAGAAAGCTTCGTTATTTAAAGGGAGTGTGTTATTTAGCCGTGATAATAAAGTTGTTTTCTGATGCGTTAAACCCCTGCTTAAGTTGGATCTCTCTGGCATCCCCCTCATTAATCTACCTCATGCAGAGACCCGTGGAGCTGCGCAGGGTGAAACCTAATCATATTACTAATGCAGAGTGTCAAAGCAATTTCTCCAATGGAGTCTGGAGTGATTCTCAGTCACCCGACTTTGTCACCATCCGAAATCAAAGCAGGGGAAGAAGCCAAAGCCTTGAGCTCCTGAACTTGAATTTATTAGCACGCTGATGTGTGTAACTCTCCAAAGAAGAAATGGTGTATGAAGTGGGAGCGAGACTGATTTCTGAAGGCCCACTTCAATACACCACAGGAAGCCAGGGCATGACAGGAAATCACAAATTAGTTTTTCACCTGGTTCATATTGAATGCTAATGTTTCTGCTTTCTTAAAGGAACAGTGTGTAGCATTTAGGGGGATCTACTGGCAGAAATATAATATTAATAAGTATGTTTTCTTTAGTGTGTTTTTGTTGGCTTGGAATGAGCTATTTATATGGACTATATAGACTGTAGGCTATATAAAGATGGACGACATGACAGCTCCCCAAAAGTGAAGCCAAAACATCTCAATCGCCCTCTGGTGGCTGGCTGCAGTATAGGTCATAAATCCCGCCTCCTCCATGTTAACTAAAAAGACACACGTCAAATCAATTTTTCCCAAAGATGGTTTTTGCCATTTCAGATAGTTCTTATCACGCTGATGTTCCAGTGTTCATTTTTCTGATAAGTTTGGTTTTAATTAGCTATTTGATGCTATAAAAGGGGGGTGAGACGTCATGATTGACAGCTGTGAGTCTTTCTCGCTGACAAGCTGTGGCTGTGCTCGGCTCACGATTGGTTCGGATGGGTGACCTCAATACTGCCGCTCCACCGCCTGATCACAACCGCGCAAACTTTGGCTCCAAATGACGTCACAAAATCTCAAGATGACAGCTCCCGTATGCGGGATATTTTGGCTTCACTTCTATACAGAGGGAGGAAGTGGAGACGCGTCGTTCATCTTTTTATACAGTCTATGATATGGAGAGGGTCCTCTTCACGGACCGACCACCATGTTTCTACAGTGGCCCAGAACGGACAAACCAAACACTGGCTCTAGAGAGGGCAATTTGCATTTTCCCCCGACACGCTTGGCACCCAGGAGAAATTTAAGTTGGTCGCACTCTGCAACCTCATTGCTAGATGCCGCCAGATCTTACACACTGCACCTTTTGGTCAAATTTCAGTTTTACCTTCAGTCAGGTTAAAACACATTTTTATGCCTCCGCGACAGCCGTGGCTGGAGGTATTATGTTAACGTGTTGTCTGTCCGACTGTACGTACGTCTGTCTGGTCCAATATCTCAGGAATACCTGGAATGAATGTCCTCAAATTTGGCACAAACGTCCACTTACTTCCATCCATCCATCCATCCATTTTCTTCCGCTTATCCGGAAGCAATGCTTTCCAGCTATTCTTGGGGTACCCCGAGGCGACGAGATATATGATCTCTCCAGCGTGTTCTGGTTCTACCCCGGGGCTTCTTGCCTGTTTCACACAAATCTAAAGATAATATGATATGATAATGATAAAAGGATGAAGTGATAACATTTTGGAAAGACATGGATGAAACTTGACTGGTTGATGGAGGCATACAACTACAAGGCGGTAATTCTAGTTTAAAAGAAAAATCTGTATAAGAAAGTGTGGTTTAAAGCCACTGGACTGCTTATTTGATTTATTCATACTCTGTAAGTGTCCTAAACCAAATGGAGTCCAGCCAAATGTGCCTATAAGACACATATAAACAACAAAGATGATCACGTAGCCAAGATGTATAAATTTCAGACGACCAAGCAAACCAGGACTCTGTAGCTGTATTTTTTTTTTTCGAATGCCAGATTCCTGAGTAAACTGTATGTAGGGCAATGAAATAATGTTGTTGTCAAACTGAAGCTAAAGTTGCCGCCCCCGTCTTTGTTCATCTGTCCCCCAGCGTCTGTCCAACGGCTCTCTGGAGTCGGCCCACGAGGCGAGCCAGGTGGTGGAGCTGCAGGACCTGCTGGAGAAGCAAAACTACGAGCTGGCCCAGATGAAGGAGCGCATGTCCTCCCTCTCCTCCCGGGTCTCCGAGGTGGAGCAGGAGCTGGAGACCGCCCGGAAGGACCTCATCAAGTCAGAGGAGATGAACAACAAGTACCAGAGGGACATCAAAGAGGTTACAGCACGCACACACACACGCATACACACACACACACACACACACACACATTTGCAAGAGAATAACAGTTGAAGAGAGACATCAAAGAAGGCTAGAATCAGGCTAAAAAAAGCTTTTATTAGCATACAGTCTCACACTTCCTCTTTATGACTATGTATTTCTCTCACACACAAACACATGCACACACAATTCAAGGCACACTGCTTCTTTAAAGTACAAACAACAACACTTTCTATGACGCCCATGTCTATAATACATTGTCTTATAATGTGTTATAATCTGCTCATAGCTCTGCATAATTACAGTTATAAGTAGAGATGGGACCATTTTTTCCTTCCCGATACTGATTCCGATATCGGCCAATATCGAGTAACAATCCAATACCAGCGTGATAAAAAAAATATATATAGTAATTATTACATAATCACTGTTTACTACTTGTGGACAGTAGTTGCCAGTGGAGGCCATGATGCATCCAGGGCGACAGCACAGTCACACTACTGCTTTGGAGCGGCGAAGAAGAATTGATTTCCGGTTAAAAAAGTTGATTTTTTTCCCCTGGATTTGTACATTATGGTATTGGATCGGTGACTGGCGTACTTGCCGATGCCTGATTCCAAGTTTTTGGGCAGTATTTTTTCAGACCCATTTCCGATATTGGTATCAATATCGGAACAACTCTAGTTATAAGCACTCATAAATATTCATAATGATTTATAACAATAATCATAACACATTGTAAAGCATTTTATAATGATTAATAATAATAATAAATTATAATGATAAATTATGAGGTCAAGTATAATAATACTTCATAATTAGGGGTCACTCACTAACTTTTTTTTGCAAGGATCATAGTGTATTATAATTCCAATAGTGTTTTTTTAAAGATTATTTTTTGGGCATTTTCAAGCTTTTATTTATAGGACAGTGGACAGTCTAGAAAGTCAGAGAGAGGGGGCGACATGCGGAAATAAAAGGACTCAGCCTTGTTATATTGGCGCCCGCTCTATTCCAATAGTTTTAATACATTATAATCTTTTTATAATGCATTATAACCACTGATATAATGCATTATAATGTGATTATAAGTTACTCTAAGTGGTCATTGTTTGCTTTAAGTTAAGTGAAAATGTTAAAACATTAATAGATTTAATGATATTTTCTCACTTTACTTAAAGCACCTAATGACCACTTAGAGTAATTTATAATCACATTATAACAGGGATTAAAATGCATTTTTTTTTTTTAAATATATAATGTGAGAATTATAATACACTATGATCCTTGCAAAAAATGTCAATGAGACCAGCAATTATGAAGGATTATGATACTTGATCTTGTAAGTCATTATAAAATGTAGAGTGTGGAGTGATTATATAATCATTACACAGAGCTATAAGCAAATTTATAAGTATGTTTATAAGGCATTATAGACATGGGCGTCATAGAAAGTACTAAACGAAAAAAGTGTGTCCAAAATGGCAAGTGAATCCTATAAATATAACATGCAAACAGACCCCAGTAGGCTACATAAACACTTCTCAAGGACACACACTAAGACTTAACATAAAAAATCTCCAAGAAAAACAAGCATCTGTCTCTGTTTGGTTCTTCAACACCATTTCAAGCTGGAGTGTCGACATGTAAAGCACCAAAGCAGCCAGTTAAATGCCACTTGGGGGGAAATGAGGATGTTTGTGTCGTACTTTGGCAATTAAGGAGCCCAATCATAAACCAATTCAGCATACGTCTGTGTGAGGTGAATGCCAGTGAAGTGGACTGGATATGAATATAAGATGATTCCCCCCCCCACCGTAGCCCTCGGCTGAAATCGCTATTGATTGCTAACGATGTAGGCAGCAGCAAACACAGCCTTATCGGACCGACCCTCCGTTATTACCCTGCTCTGCCTCCTCCGAGAGCACCACTTTATTCAGCTCTCCCAGTTTGACTACTATTTATTTTCGTGTGGATTTGAAGCACCACATGTGCTTGCATGGGTTTGTATCTGCAGGAAATGAGCTCTCAGAGCTTCAGAGATAACGTTGCCGTCACGAGGGCGGGGGGACCTTGTTTCACGGCAGCAGTGTGAGATACGAGATCACAGCTGTGTGATTGTACTTTATGAAGCTTTTGTCTCATTTGGTATTTGACTTGTTTCTTGTGTAGATTATACTGTGGTCATGTCATATATGGAGCTAATCTGATGACAGAAGCTTTATTGTCAATTTGTGAGGGCTTCTAGACATGTTATGAAAAGATTGTGGCTGTAATTTTAGCTTTCATAGTCATTACAGTATTTGTACTAGGGCTGTCAAAGTTAACGCGATTACACGTTAACGCAACATCGTTTTAGAGCCACTAATTTCTTTAACACATTATTGCGATTAGGTTGTAGCGGGCTCAGTTTTAAAGCTAGAGTGAAGATACAGGTATCATATGACACTATAAAATCTAAGTGATCCATTGGTACCAACCATGTCCCACTAGCTTGTCGCGAAGGAGGTTAAATAACGCTCCAAACTTGCGCTAAATTTTGGCGAGGAAAAACTGTCATGGCCATTTTCAAAGGGGTCCCTTGACCTCTGACCTCAAGATATGTGAATGAAAATGGGTTCTATGGGTACCCACGAGTCTCCCCTTTACAGACATGCCCACTTTATGATAATCACATGCAGTTTGGGGCAAGTCATAGTCAAGTCAGCACACTGACACACTGACAGCTGTTGTTGCCTGTTGGGCATAATTGTATATGCTAAATGCAGTACCTGTGAGGGTTTCTGGACAATATCTGTCATTGTTTTGTGTTGTGATTAATTTTGACAATAATAAATATATACATATATTTGCATAAAGCAGCATATTTGCCCACTCCCATGTTGATAAGAGTATTTAAAACTTGACAAATCTCCCTTTAAGGTACATTTTGAACAGATACAAATGTGCAAATAATTTGCATTAATCGTGATTAATCATGGACAATCATGCAATTAATTGCAATTAAATATTTTAATCGATTGACAGCCCTAATTTGTACTAATAGCATGCTGTAATGAAATTATGGAGCTGTATAAATTAAGCCCCCTGTACGTTTAAAAACTAGTTTTGGAGCTGCGGATGATCCCCAAAAAAAGGGAAATTTAAGACAAAACTAAGCACTTTTTTACTCCTCAATGCCCAAACAGTTTTAAGAATGCTCTCATTTTTGTATTTCCATTATGCTCTGATTGCTCTGACTATGTGGGTCTGCATGCAGGCCATGTGCCAGAAAGAGGACATGGAGGAGCGCATCGTAACATTGGAGAAACGCTACCTGAGCGCCCAGCGAGAGTCCACCTCGGTGCACGACATCAACGACAAGCTGGAGAACGAGCTGGCCAATAAAGAGGCGTTCCTCAGACAGGTCTGTATAATCCATGATGAATTTTAATCTCTCCAGCTTCATTTTGTCAATTTGAGTTGTGGGTCCAGGTGGCTGCTGAAATGGACCATTCAGAGCCGAGATGCCAGACGTTTTCTCAACAATATAACTGGATTCAGAAAAGAATTAAACGTGCATGCAGCTGGTTGTGGGAGATAGACGCTTCCCGTCAGTTAACAAAGCCTTTAGAGCTGATGCACAGAGAAAAAGCTCTTGACATTGTGTCAAATAAGGTCACAGGAAATTACTACCGGGGAAGGACTTCTGATGGTTTTGAAGTGATCTTCATGACTTATGTAATGCTGTACAATATGACCAAACAATGATCTCCTTTTGATGATTCATTGCAGCCAATTAGATGAATTGCCTGGTCATAGAAGATTGAGTGACGTCCTCATGAGGACAGGCTTAAGCACCAGCTGAGCTCTGGAGGGATAGAAAAGGATGTCACTCTAATATGAGCCGAAGTAATCGTAGGCCCACACAGAGAGACACCCTTTGGCTTTGCTGTGAAGAAAGTTGGTCAGACACCAAGCAGTGTTTCCCATCTGTATGCAAAACCTAGGCTAACTGGCTCTAGCTACATATTATACATCTTACTAACATTAAATCAAACTCTCTGCAAGGAAACATATTCCATTCCTTAGAAATTAAATGCTGTTGTTGGTAATTCAGAGCCAAGTTTCTTTTTTTCTGCTTGTACACAACTAGAGCTGCAACGATTAATCGATCGGTTGTCTATTAAATTGATCGCCAACTATTTTGATAATCGATTAATCGGTTTGAGTCAATTTTTTAAGAGTCAAAATTCTCTGATTCCAGCTTCTTAAATGTCAATATTTCTTTGACTTGTGGACAACAAGACATTTGAGGACGTCATCTTGGGCTTTGGGAAACACTGCTCGACATTTTTCACCATTTTGTGACATTATAGACCAAACAACTAATCGATTAATCGAGAAAATAATCGCCAGATCAATCAACAATGAAAATAATTGTTAGTTGCAGCCCTATACACCAGTGGTTCCCAACCTGGGGTCCGGACCCCCCATGTGGGGTACGCCAGGATTTGTCTGCTCTGAGGTTGTCAAATTAGATTTACACATGTATAACTAAAATCAGAATAACACACTTACTGGATAATTTATACAAAAGTCTGTATATAAAATTATTTAAAAAGATATATATTTTTTTCCTACTTAGTAGGAACACATTCTGTTAAACCCGGTATTTCTGCACAGTTGCAGATAAAGATCAGGCTAATATTATTAGTATTATACTATTTGTACAACTAAATTCCAGTGGTGGCTGCGTAAGATTGTTTCAGACTCGTGTGATCTAAACATTTCCAATAACTCCAGAGTGTTAAAAATCCAAATTTATTGGAAAAAGATAGATGTAATCATTTCGGGCATTTCGGGGCTTCGAGGAAAATAGGTTGGGAACCACTGCTATACACAACCAACCATAAGCACCAAGTTGACTTCAAGACCACTCTACAAAGTAAATGCATCCAGAAACGCCCTCAGAGCGTACAGAAATAGCCTCCGAAGCCTCTGGGTTTAAGCTCCTGCTACCACACACTACACACACTTCCTCGCTGGCTGTGTAATGAGTTTACTTGTTGTTGTGCCAGAGGCTGAACCCCGGGATCGGGCCGCTGATGTTTGAAGATGAGTTGTTCAGGGGACGTAGCCTTGGCCATCGGGTACAGAAGGGTTGAGAGCGAAAAAGATGGATGGAAGGGCACCTAGGGAGGATATCATAGACAAAAACACACTGTCATGCTCCCCCCAGTGTCATCTCAGACACCCATGGGAAAGACAGAAAATATCACTGACACACACACACACACACACACATTGGCCCACTCCAGTCTAATTATTGCTTATTGAGCTGCCAGGCCCGATGCTTTGGGGAGCAGAGCATCTGTCGCTGGTGGCAAAAGGCTGCCAAGCCAGCCCCAAAAAAAAGAGTCTTAAAACTGATCAGAGCCCCGAGAAATGCAGCGAGGAAAGTCTCAACACGCTACAGGGAAGTACAAGTCAACTCGGTGGCAGCGTCACTCAACGCCGAGTTTGATTTCCATCTTTATAATGCATCTAATCAGAGCAATTACCGGTATCTGCTGAGTAAAAAGTTGCTACTGTCACTCCTGGCGCAGTGCAGAGCTGCTGCTGCTATTCTGACTCTGTTATGGTGCTATTTTGAAGACGGGTTGAGGCGCGCTGCCAGAGCCTTCAGTAGCCAGTCCTCCTGCTAAACATATCTGTGGCTCTATTTTCTACCAGCCAATGATGCTCTGCTGACACTAGAAGGGAAAGAAGGAAGAGATTCACATTCTCAGACTGTTTTTTTTTTTTATGTTATATGCCAGGAGAGAGCGGGAGAAAGCACAAATACCGTAAACTATTCTTAATTTATGTCTTCTGCCGCGAATAGCAGGTCTTTATTTATTTATAATTTCACTTTAAGTACTCGTACTCCAGTTTTATTTGGCTTTTGCCGCTGTTTGCTGTTATTATTGCAAGCTGAACGTTTCCACCTTGTTAACCCTGTTGTCTTGGTAAATTCAGGATGATGTATATTTCTACAGCTCTAATTCCATCTGCACAAATTGTTGTTTAGTTTTTTTCTTTTTAACAGAAACACTATTCTCACTTACTAATTAATTCCAATCGGTTCTAGTTTACCTTTTATTTATTTCTTTCGCCGTGAAGCTACTGTCAATAAAACTCAACATTTCCTGCAAATGTTTCACATTAAAAGCCTTTCATCGGCTCAAAAGTCACACACTGTATCCCTCTTCTACACTAAACACTAAATTTAAGTGGGTTTTAAGTAGTTAGTATGTTCACACTGGCAAAGTGACAAATATAAAATGTGTCAGTAAATCCACTTACTTTTTGTTGCTTTTGATGGACACTAATGTCCCACAATGCAATGCGCAAAGAAAATGGAGGTGCTACGCACAGCTCAAAAGATTCACACATTTCAAGCAATCAATAAATCATCTTTTTTTTAATGACACTAGTGGTCTAGACACAAGGTTAGGCTGTAAATGTGGAGCATTTATGGGAAGTTTTGAGTTTCATTGAGAAACGGCATAACATCGAACCAAAAAAAAACAACATTGCTTCATTTTTATATGCCTGCCATTATTTAACTTCATTTTATTGCAGAATTCAGTATGCAATATCTCTTAAAGGTCCCATATTATGCTCATTTTCAGGTTCATACTTGTATTTTGTGTTTCTACTAGAACATGTTTACATGCTGTAATGTTAAAAAAAAACTTTATTTTCCTCATACTTTCAGCCTGAATATACCTGTATTTACCCTCTGTCAGAAACGCTCCGTTTTAGTGCATTTCAAAGGAATTGCAACGGAATTGCGTTGCTAGGCAACAGCTTGGGTCCATGTTTACTTCCTGTCAACTGATTTTATTCACATCCACTGCAACAGGAAATAAACTGGGACACATTTAGAATGTTTATGTTTAAAACTGTGTAATGATTTATATATTGTATATTTGTGACATCACAAATGGACAGAAATCCTAACGGCTTGTTTCAAACGCACAATTTGTAAATACGGGCTGTGTGTATTTCTCCATAT
This sequence comes from Adelosebastes latens, assembly GCA_916700685.1. Taxonomy (NCBI): domain Eukaryota; kingdom Metazoa; phylum Chordata; class Actinopteri; order Perciformes; family Sebastidae; genus Adelosebastes; species Adelosebastes latens. Next base: position 27,105 of record CAKAKR010065875.1, read on the forward strand.
ATTGAGCATTTTGATAGTTTAACAGTATTTATATAGCACTTAAACCTGCTTTATAATATAAAAGACACTGAAAATCTCACTTTTTACAATATGGGACCTTTAAGTCTTCTGAATGACTACCTGCTGATGTCGTTGGTGTTTGCGTGTACAGATGGAGGAGAAGAACAGGCAGCTACAGGAGAGGCTGGAGCTGGCAGAGCAGAAGCTCCAGCAGACCATGAGGAAGGCCGAGACGCTGCCGGAGGTCGAGGCCGAACTGGCCCAGAGGATAGCGGCCCTCACTAAGGTAGGAACACACACACATTAACTAACACACATTCCCACAGATGCCCCAGTCTCTAGATTGTACTATACCTGTGTGTGTAAGTGTGCACGTGGTGTCATGTCATGACGTTTCAACATGTCCCTCTCCTCTTCCTCGGCCACGTAGTCTGACTCCAGCTCCTCTTCCTCCCCCGATGATTATCACTTTGTTATGGAAGCTAAACTCCAAGACATGAACTCCATTCTTAGGAAGGTAGTCCCACAGGACGTCACAGCTACTGCCAATTCCTGTAGAGAGCCGATTCCATTCATTTATCTTATTAGTGTTTTGTGGCGAGCGTGTTTACTGGGATTCTGCTCTGGCTGTTCGACCACCACGGGACAGCTGCATGGCACTTCTGGCTGGAGCTCATACTTGGCAGCGCTGGAGGAGCTCTCTTCCTCTTTCATTCTGTCCTTTGGTGGCCTCGTTCTCCATCCTTCTCCTTGTCACTCTTTGTTTCAACCAGCTCTCTTTCTCCTCTTGTTCTGCTTTAATACGATAGACATCCATCTTTGAGTTCGGGGTAGAGGCTTTTGGCTTGTGTCGTCGCCACTGCTTTTTTCTTTGTTGCCCTTCAGGCTGTCAAACACGCAGATCATCGTAGCCCCTCTTTTGTCCCGTCTATGCTGTGATCCATCTGTAGGCGGAAGAGCGTCACGGGAGCATTGAGGAGCGAATGAGGCACTTGGAGTGCCAGCTGGAGGAGAAGAACCAGGAGCTGCTGCGGGTGAGTCACCACGGAGGCGTCATGCCAGGCAACACTAACCAGGCAGCCACTCCTGCATGAGCACGACAGCTTGAGGCGACTGATTTATCACCACTGACACCAGACCAAATCAACGTTTCACACTACGGCGATAGAACGATTTGTAAAATGCTCACAAATGATGCAATAATGTACTGCTTATTTTTAAATCACATTAACATCTTAAAAGCCAAATTTTATAATGTCATCTTAAAATGCTACAGTAGAGAGAAAACAGTATGAAAATACTATTTTCCCTACTTGGAGGCCCGCATATCTAGCAGGATACAAACCTGATTTGAACCCTGAATTGGTAAATTTCATTATTTATTACACGGTTTTGGTAAATACTACAATTCTGATTGGTCAATCACGGCGTACCACGGTTAGTTATTTCTTTATAGCAGATAGTAGCAGAGTAAAACAGACCGTTGCTACGGGCGCAGTTCTGATGTCGGACTCTGGCGGAACGTTTTTGCGTCAAATTAAGGGGATATGGCCACATTTTCAGTAGACTTTGAATTATGACTCTTCAATTGTGTACTTTAATCCCTACCAGGCTCGACAGAGAGAAAAGATGAACGAAGAGCACAACAAGCGACTCTCGGACACGGTGGACCGACTCCTCACAGAGTCCAACGAGCGTCTTCAGCTCCACCTGAAGGAGAGAATGGCAGCTCTAGAAGAGAAGGTTAAGAGAAGGCTGCCACTGTCGATGGAAACCTATCCATATCAGTTCTGTCCAATGAATGTCAGGAGGAGGTGGATTTGATCACTGCTGACTTTATTTTCTCCCCCTTCTCTTTGCAGAATTTGTTAATCCAAGACTCGGAAGGTTACAGAAAACAATACGAAGACTCAATCCATGAAAAAGTACGTTGCGGAGATCAAGAAATGATGATTTTGTCTATTTTTTTTTTTTAAATATCCTACATTTTACATGAGGTTGCTTTAATTAGTACTTTTTAATTTTATAAACCTCTGCAGTTGAATATTCAAAAGCTTCTTGCAACAATATGCAATATGCCCCAATGGCTTTGAGCCGTGTCACTCCACAAGTGTTGACATGCACCAATATGACTACTGTATGATATAACTGGGATAATCATTATTTGGGCATTTAATATCATAGACGAGTCCTGTAACGACATCTTGTCAAATTGTTTGGTCCAGACACATCTGGCAGAGGAGATTGAGAAGCTGAGATCGGAGCTGGACCAGTTCAGATTGAGGGCTGGCTCCCTCACAGAACCCACCCTGTCGCGGTACGTTGGCTTTGTGTCTGTATGTATGTGTGTGTGTGAGTGTGTGTGCGCGTGTGCAGGTGTATTAAGGTTTGATTTGTAGGAGTTTTTGCAGGCCGGCAATATTTCAACACTTAAGCCATATATGATTTTAGACCACTGGACCCTGAAACTCTCCATTGAACTTTGAACTTATGAAATTGACTGTTTGCTGAGCCTAGCCACCCTTAGATACTGTTGCTATGCCTGTCAAATGAAACCAAGATGGGTCCAAACATTAGTCAGTATATGGACACAGACTATCTCAGAGTCAGTCGAACGGTCGACTCAAGAAGAAGACACGGATGCTTGACTCTGAATCAGAGGTTTGTACTTAAAATTGCTTAACTGTCTGTGTTCCTCACAGATTCTTCCTGTAGCTACAGTCAAGGAAGCATCTCCATGACTTTGTTATTGGATGACATTGACTGGCTAAGTAGAGATTTAATAAAAGGCCCAGATTTAGCCCAGATCTAACCTAAGTTTGTGTCTGCAACAGGAAGCACATAAAATGCTGGAAAGCAGATATACTCTCTCCAGTAGCAGTCCTGTTATTTTATCCGTCACTGACGAAACAATTTGCTCTGCACTATTGTTAGAAACACTGGTATCACTGAACGCTCCGTGTCTATTCTTGGATGTTTTCTGGCTTCCTTTTCATGCTGCATGGAATTCTAATATTACAGTGCTGATGTGTTGACAGTAGCAGCCCTTAATCTCCTCCATAAACACACAATTTGCAGCCACAGAGGCATGAAGAAGTACACTTTACGCCACATCATTGTGCCTATTAGGTACGCTTGAGGTACCCAAACACAAGATTTGATTGGTTTACTATGTGCATAACTGGGCACATTACCCTATGATGTTTGCTGTGTCTCACATTTTGTATATGGAGTGAGATCAGTCTCAATATTGAATGCACACAAAATAATTCACAAATGTTTTTCGTGTTTTATATTGTATATAAATGACTCTCCACAAATATTTTCCAATGCATGCAAAATTCTTAAAATCCACATATGAAAAATAAGGTCCACACAAATGTATTTCTGATGTACACAAGGGCTGGGCAATACACCAATATTATATCGATATGGTGGTATGATATCATCTTAAATTTTGGATATTGTAATATCGTAATATGCCATAAGTGTTGCCTTTTCCTGATTTTAAAGGCTGCATTACAGTAACGGGATGTAAATTTCTGAACTTAACAGACTATTCTAGCAGTTCTATTATTTGCCTTTGCCCATTAAGTCATTATATCAACATTACTTTTCATTATCAAAAATCTCATTGTGTAAATATTTTGTAACAACATCAATGGTCAACCCTAAAATATCACTGCAATATCAGATTGAGGTAAAAAATATTGGGATGTCTGATTTTCTCCATATCGCCCAGCCCTAATGTACACACAAATATCTCCTATTTTAAAGGGACTGTTTGTAAGAATCAGAAATTGGTTGTAACAGCGACACCTGTGGCCGTTAAGTCAACGAAAGTCAGCGTCCTGTTGTTCGCGCTCGCCAGTGTGCACGCGCTACTTGAATGTGAGCGAGCATCCGTCAAAGCAGTGAGGCGACACACGTCAGCTAAAACCACAATATCACTCTATATTTCACCTGCTTGGCAGTAATGTTAGCTGACCAGACGAAGGTCTCCATGAATCAATGCTGATCCTAGTGTTGGCTTTTCCTGCCTCAGCCTCCTGACTGCGGCCAGAGGGAACAGGGGAGACACCGGAGTTTTGGTCGGAGATGATAACGTTTCTCGCTGCGGAGCCCCGTCACTTCACAAGACACGGGAAACCTCTGTTGGTCTGGAGGAGCTGCAGCATTTATTTCTACACAAACGTCCACTGTACATTTACTAGATATTCTCAGAGCTAAACTAACTCTTCTGCAGTGTGTAGTGTGCGCGCATGCATGTGAGGTGGAGGGAGCTGTGAGTGAAGGCAGGCAGGCAGAGGAGCAGAGACTCCGGCCCTGGAGACCAAAGCTACGGTCTCCCCCGCGTCCTCCGACCGCGGCCAACAGTGTTTTGCAAAATGAGCTTCACTAGATATAACTTTGAGGTTTTGGTGCTTCCTTGTAGTTTGTGTTGGAGTCTGAGTCTGAACAGCGTAGCCACATGCGAGCGCGCATGGGACACCGACCCGGATTGATTTATACGTGTAAGAAGTTACAAACAGTCCCTTTTAAAAGTATTTGCAATTTTTTTTTTTTTTATCCAAAACATATTTGGATGTTGTTACATTCATATACAGACTTGAATCTGCATTTGCAAACTGTTTATCATGTGTTAACTTCACTGGATTTGATTCACAAAATTGCTGTTTATTCAACATGAATTATCTGCAGCCAATCAGAAGTCGCCGTTCCTTTCAGCCAATCACGTAGCGGCATGATTTTATGTGATGCGTTCAAGAACCGTGGTTCATTCTGCTGTTATGAACAACACATGGCGTCTGATAGTAGCGCCCCGAGTGTAAGAAATAACTCTCTTGGCGTGATCCAATATGTTTGAGTTATGAATGCTTGCTACGTTAGCCATGTGGCATTTAACATTAGATTTAGCAACTACTGCTGCTATTCGCAAGTGAGTAACACTTGTAACCTTGCTAACAGGTGAGGTTATGTTGTCTAACGTTACTAGGATCATATGATGGCTAGCTAGTTAATGATTCTAGGCAGGGAATGAAATTAGCACTTGCCACCTGCCAAATAACAAAGTAAATGTTGGCTGTGGCAGGTACAAATATCAGGTGACATGCCACCATAACACTCGTGTTAAATGCCACATTGCTAACGCATTCATAACTCAAACATTTAATCATGCACGCCAAGAGTTATTACTGGCGCCACTACCAGACACTATCCTGGTCATATTAGGGGACCAGCGGATGTAACACTGTGAGATCATATTTTTGAAAAGATGTTTATTAAGAAAATAAATGTACAAAGTCATGCATAGGAGGACGGTCTGCAGGACAGATAATAATGCACACAGTGCACTTTCATAGACTAAGCTTCTGGAGTTACCCTGCACTATACTCACTTTTAACAGTCTTCTGCACTATACTCACTTTTTAACAGTCTCTTCTGCACTATATTCACTTTTAACAATCTCTTCTGCACTATATTCACTTTTAACAGTCTCTTCTGCACTTTACTCACTTTTAACAGTCTTCTGCACTATATTCACTTTTAACAGTCTCTTCTGCACTATATTCACTTTTAACAGTCTCTTCTGCACTATATTCACTTTTTCACAGTCTCTTCTGCACTATATTCACTTTTTTAATAGTCCTGTATCACAGCTGTTACCCTGCACTATATTCAGTTTTAACAGTTTTCTTCATCTCCTTGTATTTTTATATCTGGTATATTTTTTTGTACTTTGCACTACTAACTTTTTTACTGCCTTTTTACTAACATGTTTTGCACTATGGAACTGTGATGCTGGAAACTTGAATTTCCCTAGGGATCAATAAAGTTACTATCTATCTATCTATCTATCTTTAAGACAGACGAAAATAAACATTAGGGAGATGAAGAAAAATAAACAACGAGAGAGAAAAGACACCATTTTAAAATGATATACTAGACTGATCAGCAAATAATTGGTTATAATGATGTATGTCAGGCACTTTTCTTATTATTTACATGTTTCAGACACTGCATTAAAATGATAAAATCTATTTAAAAAAAATTTAAACGGGGATGACTTGGAGTCATACCCTTATTATTAATTCTTATTCTTATTATTTATATTTGGATATTTAAAAATATTTATATACAGCAATAACTACTTCCTGTGTGCTTTGAAAACTCTGTGGAGAGAGTCATTTATATATAAATCACAAAATTACATTTGTGAATCCTCTGTGTGCTTTCATTAATATTGATCTGACTCCATAGATGTAATCGCCTTCAGGCAAAGTCCTTGAGTAGGATACTGTTCATCTTTAATAAATGACACCCAGAAGATGTTTTAGTTTACGCACACACTCTAGGTAACTTAAGGTGTAGTATTATTGCACACTAATAAAAGTTGTTTCTTTCTCAGGTCTCATCTGGACACGTCAGCCGAGCTCCGATTCTCGTTGGGATCTCTGGCTGAAACCCAGTCGGACCACTACCGCTCAGCCAAGGTCATCCGGCGACCGAGGAGAGGTCGAATGGGTCTGCGTGAAACCAAGGTGAGTCTTATTTGTCTGCCTTCGATCTGTCTGTGCCTAGAAACCCTGAGGCTGTAAGGCAGTGCTAAAAGTCTCCAATATGGCAATATGATTAACCTTTGGTAAGGATGCTGAAATCAGATTAACATCTTTTTATTCCCTTGAGAATACTTCAATACCGCATTATATTCAATATATTTTAAGTAATTCTAGTATTAAGGGTATACACAAGTTTAGAGGTGAACTCAGTCACTCATGCTTTGGTGTGACCATCTCATTTGTGCAATTTTGGTGACGATAGACCGGCACGGTCCCCGCCACAGTGCATCAGGGTTAGCGTAGGTTTTATATGTTGTTGGTGGGAGCAACACATTATCACCAGGAGAGAGTAGAGATGGGCTTCAATAATGGGATCAGCTCATCTCATTTCTTCTTATAGTAGCATACCGTTATATCTTTTTTATGGGCCAGGAGGGGAAGAGTCCAGACTATAGCCTCCCCCAGATGAAATAACTTCTGTCCAGCAAATATTAGTATACTGTGCAGCAAATATGTGGTTCCAATGATAAACGGTGTTCCTTGTAGATTAAATTAAAAGTTTAAATGAGGCTACAAACTCACCATTCTTATTATCGAAAAATAACCGCTTTTCCTCGACCTTGATGGAAAACATCATGAGGTCAAGGAAAGATGTGAAGGAGAATTCATAAGGACTTAGGAAATGACAACCGTGGTTTTAAGAAAATCCGACGTCACTGACACTGGGCTCCGTAATTATGATGCGACGGCGGAGGTTAATGATGTGGGTCCGCTTCGGTGATAAAACTACAATGGTCCGAAAGATGGACTACAAAAAGTGCATCTTAGTTTTGTGCGTTCTTACCATATTGATATTGATGTATGTTCTCAATGCTACAACTAAAGCAACTTGTAGTACAATAAAATGTGTTTCCATCATGTTGGTCTATATTTGTGTTTACTGAAGTGATAAAGAAGGCATACAGTTAGTTAATTTTGGTTGCATTTACATGTAGAAGATGTCTCCTACAAATATTGTGAGAAAAGGGACTGTATAACCTCAGAGCTCCACATAAGAATTCAAAGTAAAATGTGACTTTGATTATCTGAATAAATGCCTCTGACTCTCCTAAAGATTTTAAATGAATTACATCAGAAACTTATAAATATATAATCTACTATTCATAGTCTCTCCCCGTCTTTGTGTGCAGGCTAAATCACTGGGGGAGCACGAATGGCGCTCGCAGCAGCTAGGGGTCCTGGGAGGCCACCACTTCGAGAGCGACACGGAGATGTCCGACATCGACGACGACGACAGGGAAACGTTGTTCAGCTCCATGGACCTGCTCTCACCCAGCGGCCACTCCGATGCACAAACGCTGGCCATGATGCTGCAGGAGCAGCTGGACGCCATCAACAAGGAGATTCGGTATCCCGACACACACTCCAGTGTTCATTTAATAGAAAAGGCCAGACGTATTGATCTGCTTCCTTTGCTTATGGTGTTCCTAATCCATTTTACTTCAAATCAAGTTAGCAATTGATATGTTTTTTAAGATCATGGCCCGGAAAGCTGCACCTTTTTATTCCGTTTGGCAGATTACTTAAAACGTTTCTGACTTTGTTTGTTGTTGGATAAAGCCCTGTTTCCAACGGATAACTCTCTGTAGGGCTGCAACTAATGATTATTTTCATTTTCGATTATTTTCTCGATTAATCGATCAGTTGTTTGGTCTATAAAATGTCAGAAAATGAAAAAAAAAAATTGTTTTATGCCCCAGAAGATAGCTCTTAATCGACCGCCTTTATGGCCTATGCCTTAAGCCGGCCCTGTTTCAAAACATGCCTGCATCATAATCCACATATCCACTGTCCACCCTTGTTATGAGTTTGTTCTAGATGCTCACATTTTCCTCCAAATATGTTAAAATATGGATTAATACGCTGCCTCTGACTGAATTGTCACACAAGAATCCGTCAAAGCTCATACTAAGGTATCAGTTGTCTTTTCAGTCTGTCGATCTTCCCGTCTATGAACCAAACACTTCTCTTGTATGCACGAAATGTTTCAGGAAATGTGATCTGCCTCTTGCTTGTTAATGCTGTAATTATCTCGTGCTGATAAGTATTCATAACCCCGGGCGCAACTTCACTTAGAGTCTTTAATTTCAAGGGTTCTTAATGCGGCTTCTGGTCTTTGCTCATTTACATCCCCGTCAATAGACACGGTGCCACATTCCCTTTCACGAAGACTTCATTCAAATCTGATGGCAGATAGCGATCACGAATGCGAGGAGTCGAGCTCGCAGCTAATTACAAAGTTAAACCCTGGGTGTGGGTGAAATTAATGATCTGACTTTTAGCCTTTTATCTCCTCACTTTGGCCTTTAATTAGTTTGTGTTATACTGTTTGTATTTAATGGAATTTGTTAGGCAAATCTCCAGAAATCCACCTCCATAAGATAAGACTAAACTCGGTAGCAGGGAGACTGATAAAAAGAGTCAATTTTTTAGCTGGAAATGATCACAATTGTTACTCTATTTTGCAAAAATCTTCATGACCGTATGAGATGAAGACACATACTTACTGCCAACTTCTCTTCTTCCAAGGCTGATCCAGGAGGAGAAGGAGTCCACGGAGCTGCGGGCGGAGGAGATTGAGAACCGGGTGGCCAGTGTGAGCCTGGAGGGCCTCAACCTGGCTCGAATGCACCACCACGGAGCCTCCATCACTGCCTCAGCCACCGCCTCCTCCTTGGCCTCCTCCTCCCCGCCCAGCGGACACTCTACCCCCAAACTTGATCCTCGAAGCCCCGCCCGCGACATGGAGCGCATGGGGGTCATGACACTGGTAAGTAACCTCCTCTCCCACCCCAAATACATATTCATTCCTGGAAGTGCACGTACAGTAGGTCACATCAACAGAATGATCTTTTCTTTAACTGTTAGAGGAGGAGCTCTCATTTCCTCCAAAATAGATATTAACTAGAAAGATTTCTGGAAAATGTACAAGTGGAATCCTGCAATCCCATAAATGTTTCATAATTTTAAGACCGAAAATGTATTTAAGTAGACATTTTGTGGTTTGTAAGTGAGCCTCATCTTTTAATTCATTGCACTTCTCTTTGTGGGTCACATATTTAATCATGAGGAATTTGTTTTTGCTAAATGTGTGAAGTACATTTTGAGTCATTTGGAAATTTACCAAAAACTGTAGTTATTAATAAACTGCTTTGGACAGCACCATCAGCCCAATCAGTATAATATTGTTGTCCAAAAAGATAGTGGTGTGCTCAATGGGTAATGCAACAGGCAGCGGTGAAGTGCGGCTCGCCGCAATAATCACGTTTTTCTGCGGCCGGGAGGCGTGTTCATGTGTTTCAGGCGGGAAGAAATTCATTGTAACAAAGGTCAACATGTCACAGGATCTGTTTACTGATTGGCTGTGGGTCCTCTCTGGCTGCAATTTGCCGCTAAAAGTTAAACTATCCCCAACTTTTAGTTTGACAGCATTTTGCCGCAGAATCAAAACAGCCGCCGCCGTATCCATAGATATTGCATGGTGTGTTTTTGGCGTAATACTTGGAATGCCATCAACAAAGAAAAACGGTTAAAATCTTCAAACATGTACAAAAAGAGCACACTTCAGGTCATCACATTTATAAGAGCAAGAGTATGTGGAGTTTTGATTTATAAAAAAGCATTTATTAGTTACATGGGTTGTTCATGAAACAATTAACAAAAGGACTTGTTTCAACATTGGTAGGTCTTCATCAGGGTTCAGATGAAGAGACGATACCTGAGCTTGACCTTTTTTTACGCATCAATTCGTCTGAGCAGCAGCATAAAATCTTTAAACCCAGAACACAAAGCGTCTCATGCAACATGAAATTGGTCAAATCTGTGATATGAACCGAATTTTATTCCATTATACATTGTGACCTTTACAGTCACGTCCTGCGGTATGATTGTTTTTGTAACGGTAGAACGCGGTATCAAGATGTATTATGTCACCGGGTTCAAACTCATACAGACAAGTGGCGTCTGAGGATTCACACCAACCATTACATTACAAGAGCAACAGCTAGTGTGAGTGGGATTTCTGTGAGGCGCCGAGTTGCAAAAATGTGTCTGTCTCTGATTTTAGTCTTTGACAGCCAGAAATGTCCATGAGACCATGAGGGATTTGCTGTCCTCGCATCACACTGCAGTGTTTCATTAGAGTTTGAGTAAGTCTGAGTGTGTACTTTCAGGGATAGATTTATTTAAGATTTATTTTTAGATTGTACCACTTTTGTAAGTACATAGAGATGCAGATAAATAGAGAAATGTATTGTATAGAATATTTCTCACTCACTTGAGCAAAGACCACCATGTGTCCATAGCAGCTTATGCATCGAGTTGGTAGTTGATGCAAAATAAATAAAGGTAAGCCAGCTGTTCTGCCCAGGTTTTTAGAGTATCTCTGCATGTTAAGCCGTATAGCTAGAGAGGACATGCATTTTTTAAGGCTTGCTGCATTAAATTAGCGTGCAGAGAAAGTCGTGACAGTCTTTGCTCTGTCAGCTGTCATCATGCAACCCAGGTGTCAAAGGCATGGCTTGCAGTTTCACCAAGAATAGACAATAATGTGTTTTACAGCTCAGTTCCTCTCTAACTCTCTCCACGTTGACCTGAGGCTGAAACACTCCAGATGTGACCAACAAGGAGACTTTTTTACTTTGAGAAAAATAAAAAATATTCACGTTTGTCCCCATAATCCACCAGAACAAGAGATCTGTGCAATGTGTCATTTACCTAGAGGCATTCAACCCTTTTGAAAATGGACCTCCTGTGGGCGGCCGCGGAAGGTCGCTGTTTGTGTAATCCTATTTAAATTGATCTAAAACAAAAACCATAATAGCTAGAGCATTCATTCTTTTTGCAGTTGAAAGCCAAGGCCTCTGTCTTTCGCGTCATCACATTGTACGCTCGTGATGACGTCATTATGTCACGTGCGGTACAAAACGTGGTGACGCCAGATTTCCCCACGGGTGATCGTTGTTTGCGTGATTCTGTTTAAATCGATGTAAAAAAGCTCATAAAAATGAGCATATCTCAAAAATTTCAAAATAGGCATTGTTCAAATAACTTAGGAAGTGTTAAGAGATATTTTGTTCATATTTCTACATTTAGAAATCTTTTGGAACAATATGTTTTGTGTTTATTTGTAACATTTTATGAAAAATCATCCGTTTTTTTTTATTTATGACACAATTTCAATACTTTTGTCGATTATTATGATTTATTGACTGACATAACCTTTTAGCTTAGGTTGTACAGATTTTAGGGATATGAAGAATTTGAAGATACTCAAAGAAATGACATCACAAAATCGCAAAAATACCAGTGTAGGCAATGGTGGACCATTTCTATTGCAGAATTCAAAGGGTTAAAGGTCTAAGGCTTTGATTTTATTGATCGGTCAAATGACGTGTTTAGTCCTTCTTTGTTCCTCTGTATTGATCTGTTGATTGACGCTCTGGTATTGGGCAAAGGCTCATGAATGAGCATCTAATGGTGTATGATATTAATATGAATGAGCCAATAGTCTTTCATTTATTATCAACATGAATGTCCATGGATATTGACGATTTTCTTTTCTCTGCCCAACAGCCCAGTGATCTGAGGAAACACAGGAGAAAGGTACGCACCGTATAGTTTAACGATAAGGATGCTATAATGACACCCTGGATGAATGGGTGAGGGCCACGTCTAATGTCACATTCTTCGCCGTCACCCCTCAGATAGCGGCGGTGGACGACGACGGCCGTGAGGACAAGGCCACCATCAAGTGTGAGACATCCCCCCCTGCGACGCCGCGCACTGTCCGAATGACACACACACTGCCAGCCTCCTCGCACAATGACGCACGAGGGTAGGTGTCGCCTCATGTTTAGACTGATTATACCACTGATTATACCACTTTTCATTTAATTCATTTAGAGTTTTTTTTGTTTGATTACTTCTCTATCTTGGATGCAAATGATTGCAAAAAGATGTTAGCTTGATGTGCCAGTTTTCAGATGGTGTAGTCGTCTTTAGCGCTGCCTGTTTTTGCTTTGGATAGAAAATGAGACGGTTTATTTATAAGCTTCCAGTTTTGCCGTGTATGATTTTTAAGCACACTCGAGATAATCTGGGTACTTTGTCAAAGTTAAAAGCACAAGCAGTCGCAACTATATTAGATGAGTCTTCAGTAATTGCCGTGGATAAATGAGCTTAAAAAGCAGCAAATACTTCTCGGATACTGCACAGAAAAAAAGACCACAACGGAGCAAAGAAAGTGATGTGACTATTCTTGGATATGTATGAAATATACATTGCGGTATCTATAGGTAAGAACTGTCTATTCTCATTATTTATCCACAATAAATACACTTTTTTCACTCTTTTTATCCAAACATTTCGACCTTTGAGAATTAATCTCATGATTGTATGTACCTGAAACATTTCCTCATGCGTTCCGTGCATGTTTTGTGTCCTCAGGATCGTGTCCTCTCTGGAGGCTGAGGCCAGCGCACTGAGCAGCGTCGCCAGCAGCCAAGACTCCCTGCACAAGCAGCCGAAGAAGAAGGGCATCAAATCCTCCATCGGACGGCTTTTTGGCAAGAAGGAGAAGGGCAGGCTGGCACATCTGGCGCACAGACACGTCATGCTAGATCCTCAAGGTGGGCAAAGGAGACCTGTTTCAACAATACTGATCGCAATATGCTGATAGTTCACCTAATACGTAGAATCTGCCTGTAGTGAAACAGGTGAGCTCACAGATGGATTGGGAGCCCTGATCTATCAATGTAGATACGATTTAATAAATTCAAAACACATATACAGCAGGGTATTTGTGTGATTTAAACAGCTGTCTATGCAGATTACGCTTCACTAAACACGACAAGAACAGACTAGAAGCGTAAAAAAATGCGGGGGATCTCCGTGTGGATTGATACGTTTAATAAAAGGAGGCGTATCTGTTCCATGACGGACATCAAAAACACTTCTGATAACTCTTTCAGTGTGGATAGGCCGTCATACTAGTAGTAATAACATGCAAGACCATGTTCATGCATACTTAAGACAGGAACCAGATGCTCTTACACTATCAAATGCATCAGAAGCCGAGAAACTTTATGCATCATATGTATCATATCAGTTGTGAACAACATTGACTGTAATTCTTAATTTCAAAAATAGATCATAATGGCCTGGCATACCAGCAAAGATTGAAGTATTTGATTAATATAGTGGAGTTATTGTACAAAATCAAAAAAATATAAAATTTCTTCTGAATTTAGTTTTCCAGTAACAATAGGTTATCACAGTTCAAATTCTATAATAATCACCTTTTGTAAGCATGTTGAATCTCAACACCACTTAAATCCTAACAACAAATAAAGGGAAGACTTCAGCATATTATGTTAATCAGAGGCAAACAGGCACTTATGAAATTTTTTTAGTATTCATGTATTTCATATCATACAGTATCAATTTCAGATTGTATTCACTGATGTATCCCGTGTTCCTCCTCTTCTCTCAGCGACCATGATGGACCCGGACATGGCGGGCCAGGACATGGGGATGGGCAAGCTGGGAACTCAGGCCGAGAAGGACCGCAGGTTGAAAAAGAAGTAAGCTTTGTCCAAAGAACCGCATCACTAAGTCGCACAACGCAGACATCATCAATAGTCCCTTAGCAGGGTCTTCTCATAGACAGCCAGCAGTATTTAATATATCTGCTTGTACAAAATGGCCATATTAAGTTAAGAAAATCCTTCTAGCTGTATGTTTTTAGACCTACATTACAGTATATAGTTACCTTTGACACACAGACGGAGGCTATTACCTCCACCTCCTGTGTTCACCTTTCCCCCTATGAAAGCACCGACTGTACCGTATGCAATACCATAACCCACACTGAGAGCAGGATCGATAGAAAGCAGAAGCTGGATCAGTATCCAGGAGCAGAGATCAGCCTCACTGTATTCAGACACGGAGCCCAAAGTCAGACTATTGATCCCGGCCGAAAACCCAATTAATCTCACAAAGCCACTTTGTCAATTTGGAAGCTATAGATGTCTTTCCCAACACACCGCCCGTAGATAACATGTTCTGCCCTGCAGGAAACGGGGGAAACCCCGACTCGCAAATCTTTTCAGCAAGAGTGTATGGGTGTGTGTGTGTGTGTGCGTGTGTGTGCATTTGCCATGCCCCAGTGCCAAATGATGAATGTCATTTGCTCGAAGTGCACATTGAGTTGTCATGACGAATAACTTTGCCTCCCATGTAGTCAATAGAGAGTATCGTTTGTTGTGCGTTGACAAATGTGTTGTTTTTCCTCCACTGCACTGACTTCTTCATAGCGGTGTCCGGGATTAAGGCCACACCACCACCTTGCATCTTGGCGCCTCCTCCTCCTCCTCCTCCTCCTCCTCCTCCACACTGCATGCCATTTGAGCTGCCTGCACTATTTTTTTCCATTTCAGCATCTTGATCGATCAGTACCGCTGTGGTTTTTTCCTCATTGTCGGTGTGTGTTTTCTCTCTCTATCCTCATTTTGTTTTTTCTTCAAGAAGTAACGACAAAGTATCTGAATGTAACTGAGCATTTGAATGTAAGGCCGTGGAGGGGGTCTTGCTGTGTTTCAGTGCATTTTCTCATTTCCTCTGCTGCACGAGATGTGGTCAGGACTGCATTGTAGAAGACGACTTTTTTTGTTTTTGACTGGTCTACAGATGCTCCTGTAAACGAATGTCTTCCATTTGTGAGATATATGTGTGTGGGTGTGTGTGTGAGCGGCGCACGTCTTTTTGTTTAGATCGTTTATTGCCTATTAACTCATTAACATTTGTGTACTTTTGTCTCCCCGTCGCTCTCTCTTTCTCTCTCTCTGATTCTCTCCTCTCTTACCCTTCCTCTCCCTCTCATCATCCTCTGACTCTAACAAAAGCGGGTAAGTTGTGAGGATGTATAACTGACCTCCTGGATATGACACCATTGTTTGCCCTGTCTGCCATCTCTCCTGTCTGTCCCCGCCATCCGTCCTCTCCCGAAAAAGACCAGTGCCAAAGCTGACGTCTCTTATCTATCGATGTATCCTCTCTATCCTTCATGGCTGCTAACGACGCCATTGCGGTCTTTCTTTTTGTTTCATTTACCATCTGCAGACGTTTCTTCCCCCCCTTCTTACAGTTCAATGGCAGCTGCATCCATGATGGCTGGACTGAGAATGTGCCGCCGCTAAAAACTCGGGGCCCAATTTTTACACCCGGAATGTCTTCCTCTCCTTATATGTGTCTCTATCTATTTGTGTGAAATAACCAGCTGTAATATCTGGTTATGGGAATTGTCAAAATGTTCTTTTTGTTTGTATGATTTTGTCATAACTGTTTCCTTACTTCCCTTTCCCCAGCTATGTTCAGTGGATGTATTTCTCCATGCATTAGACCTGACCTGAACATAAAACATGAGCTATCTCCTCCATGTGCTGGATAGATGAGACAGTGAATGTACCTGGTTGTGTTTGGACGAACACATTTCCTCTGTAGGGCTTTTTTTGTATGCTGTGTTTAAAGTGCCCTTTCACTGTACTGAGGCCTTGAGTGCTACATGTATATCATGTGTGTTACGAAGCCTACTCTTTTCCATTTGTCAAGTTCTTTGACGACACACTCAGGGAACGCGTTGTTGATTCAGAGTTTTTGTGATGAAATGTGTTCACTAAGTAGAAAAAAGTACTGCATTGTTTTTGGTGTGTGGGTGTGAGTACGAGTGTGTTCCTTGGTCCCATGTTTGTCGGGTGTTTTTTTGGCTGTTTATAAAAGTTCTCCATGTCTGGCCGGGTGTGGGAGGATTCAGCACAATACAAATAGCCCTCTGCACGACAGACAGAGAGCATCTATTCACCGCTCTTTGTCGATAAGGTGCAATTTACAGGCAAAACAAAATACCGCTCAGCCCTCTTAGGTCACACTTTCAACACCTGCTAAATAAAAAAAAAAAATCATGGAGCGCAGCCCAGACAGTGTGAACAAAAGTGACTTTTAAAAATACCCTGCTGCATGACTCAAAAACTGCATCAACAAAAGTATCAGCGTGAAAAAAAACAAATCTCTCTCAGCAGAATAAATTCAGAGTGGCTGAATTGGGATGAGTTGGGCATTTGTGCTTAGATTAGCAATGTAGTGTCCAGGTTCACAGTACAGCACAGTGCCTTCCAGGTGTACTCAGAGAGCACATAGAGTACCTCCGCCAAGGATGTACAAATCCTCTAAATGTGTTATTTTAATAAAAATGTTTACATATTTTCAATCTGGATTGGGATCTGCATTCAAATACAGTTACAGACAATTTACTTTACAATTCATAGTTACCTCACTACTGTCAAGGAATATTACGACTGTGCAAGGATTAATTATAATCATTTTGAGCAACCTGGCATCGTCAGTTTACGTCCACTAAAAGTGCTTGTTTTTGCCACTGACAGGCTCTGATTGTTATTATAAGTGCCAGATAACATTATGGAAAGGACCCTACAGTGAAATGAAACCTTTTTCTTATCTTTCGCTTGATCCGGTCTGTTTGTTATCGTGTGTCTCACTCGGAGAACTCTCGCTCTGAAAGCTCGCGTTGCATCCACGTTGTCGAAATCAGCTAAATATTCAGCCATGACGCTGGAAATCTTTTAGACAACGCTTAGCTACGCTTTTTCTGTACTCCCGACAAAACAATCTTCTCTCCACTCTCACTCATGTTCCCAACATTGTCTTCTGGCAACAAGTCACATGACACAATGACAAACGGAAAGCGAAAGGTAAGAAAAAAGGTTTAATTTCTCTGTAAGGTCCTTTCCATAATGTTGTCAGACACTTAAAAACAATAATAATGAGAATCAGAGCCTGTCAGTGGTAAAAATAAGCTTGTTTAGTGGCTGGCGGCTGCAGTGTTCTCCCTCAATACTGGACCAATTAAAAAAAATATGGGAAAATAGGATCCAGGTTGAAATATAACAAAGTTATCCTTTAATTTGGTTGCAAGTACCTCATGTGTTTTTTTCTGGGTCACCCTAAATATGTGATGTACTTAATATGGTAAAGATTGACAAAACAATCTCACCTCAAGCTCCATTTTCAATAGTAGCTGCTCTGGAGCTTTCGACTGTATTGCACAGTCTTCATGAGCAGATTGAGTTTGCTTAATCTGCTCCAGATCAGCCACTGAATGGATCTTGAGGTGAGATTGTTTCATCAACTGCTGTTTCAAGGTCAAACATAAACTTTTGAATGACATTTGTAGCAGTGGTGGAAAAAAAAGTGCATAAAAATGACCACGTGGTTACGTTATCCACACCAAAAAAAGCAATCACTTGTTGGCTAATGGACTTAACTTCCACCTAATGTCATAAAAATCTATTAAATGGATTTAGTTGTTTTAGTATATACTAAAAAATAAGCTACAAGTCAAATACATGTGGATATACAGTGCAGGGCTGGTCCTTCTTCTTTCTACTAGCAGTGAATTTAAGATTATAAATAGTGTAGGTGTACAGTATGACAGGGAGAATGTTAACGTCAGGATTAGGGATTTGGGAATGAATATATTCAGTGAATGCTCTCATAAATTCAGCAATACAAAGCCTGTGTGTGTGTGTGTGTGTGACTGTGTGTGTGTGTGTGACTGAAGCTACAGTTGTGTGATTGTCTGCGGCGCTCTCTGGCAGCACAGAGATGAATGATAAAACGCTGCCCTTTTCAACACTCTCAGTGTACAGGCTGGGATAGGAGATAAAATGTGTTTGAGTACTCTCCTCTCATGTATTATACACACACACACACACACACAGTCCTGTACACGCAGACACGACGCCGTGACTGCAGGGATTTGTGCAAGCAGTGTGCAGGAGTGAGGATGTGTTATATCAGAGTGAGAAAATGTGTGTTTATAATGATGTACGAGTACATGTGTTCATACGAGGTCTCCTCTGTCCCCCGCCCTCAGACACGAGCTATTGGAGGAGGCCAGGAGAAAGGGTTTACCTTTCGCCCAATGGGACGGTCCCACAGTTGTAGCCTGGCTGGAGGTAAGTAGTCACCGTCCTGAGACGAAATTGTATTTGTTGGTTGATCTCTAACATGTTATTTTGATTTTCATTGCAAATATACTCGAATGGAAGGTACTAAAGGTGCATGTAAAGACCCAAGAGCTTTCCTTTTCCTGCTCAGAAGCTTCCTGTTGACTTGACCTACATGCATCCCACCGTTTACCATGTTTGTCTTTAAATAATGTGCAGAATAAGGCATAGAATTCAGACTAAACTTAGTCCCATTTGCCTTAAAGGGATAGTTTGGGTGTTTTGAAGTGGGGTTGTATGCAATACTTCTCCATAGTAGGTGTATTACCTACAGTAGATGACTGTCGGCACACCCCCAGCCTGGAGAAACAGACAGGAGCACCGGTACCGGAGCAAAGCAATACAGTGCTGTGGACGGGGACAACAGAAAAACGTGTTTTATCCACCTAAAAAATGTATATCTATTTAAGTTTACGCTATATTTAGAATATTTTCCGATGGCGAACTGAGAGTTAAACGTATCCATACTGTTTTTGTTATCTGAGCCTGCTGACTTTGGGAAGAGCATAGATAGGTTTCAGTTTTCTGTCGGAAAGGAGAAAAAAAGGTCTGTCTGACGGCAAGATAAAGCGGTGAAAATAGTCTAAATATAGTGTACTCTTAAACTGATATCAATATTTTTAGGTGAGCCTTTCTTTTAGGGTGCTAAAATATGTTTTGCTGCCGTCCCCGTCCACAGCAGTACATTGCTTTGCTCCCACGCCGGTACTCCTGTCTGTTTCTCCAAACTGGGGGCACGCCGACCGTCATCTACTGTAAGTAATACACTTACTATTGATTTAAGTACCTCATACAACCCCACTCCAAAACACCCAAACTATCCCTTTAATGTTTACTAGGCATTAAATGTCATATGTTCTCTCTAACACATATATGGTATTTGCCTTCTGTTTGACATCAAACGTTTACTGTAACACATCTTTGACTTGGTTAAATAAGCCATTTAATATACAGTAATTGTATTTTTTTTTTTAATAATGTAGGTTTGCTTAGATCCATTATGAGTCATTTCAAAAATGAGTATTAATATTTAGTAACAAAAGCGTTGATAAACCAAAACAATACCTTTTACAATTTTTGATGAGTCATTGCAGTGAATCACTCACTCAGTTCCTCTGACTGATATTTTTGGACTCACTGAACATATTGAAATACACAGTAGAAGGCGGCAAACTATAGAAACTCTACTGCCCCCTGATGTTCAGTGGATGACCTACAGCCACCAGCCAATTCATGACTCCCACCAACCCCAGGTGGGAAACAACATGTTGACTATCAAGGGACTAAATTACACTCAGGGTGGTGACAAAAATGCCACAACTACTGATAAATATAGAATTAACTAAACTAAGATGAGGTCTAGGACGACCAGATTTAAAGCAAAAAAGCCAAGAATGAGCTGTTATATCAGTCTAGCTCTACGTTCAATATGGCCAAACTCAACATCCCCGTGCTCCTTTGTCTCCTCTCCTCTCTGTGTGCTAAAGCTGTGGTTGGGAATGCCGGCCTGGTACGTGGCGGCGTGTCGCGCCAACGTGAAGAGCGGAGCCATCATGTCGGCCCTGTCTGATACGGAGATCCAGAGAGAAATCGGCATCAGTAACCCTCTGCACCGCCTCAAACTACGCCTGGCCATCCAGGAAATGGTCTCCCTCACCAGCCCCTCTGCACCGCCCACCTCCAGAACCGTGAGTTGTACAGAAAAATACGGGAACATGGACGCGGACTAGAATTTTAGTTGTACAAGCATCTGTTAGAGACGGAGCTGATCAGGAGGAAGAAGTAATCTTTCGGGGTAGAAATGGAAAAGAAGGAACTAGAATAACATTTGAGGAACTACACCTATTTCTTGCTGAAAATTAGATGAGGTTAATAACCACTATAATATTTGTCTGTTCAATATGAAGCTAGAATAACTAGCAGCCTGTTAGCTTAGTACAAAGACTGGAAACTGAGGGAAACAACTAGCCTGGCAATGTCAGAAAGTAACAAAATCCACCTACCAGCACCTCCAAAACTCAGCAATTAAAGTCTAAAAATGACAATTTGTGGCAATTAACATGTTAATTATTGAGCTTTAAGGCCTTTACACACCAGGAGCGTGACGAATAAACGACACAAAAATGCGATATACTTGCCTGCAAATATTATATGTCTAGGGCTTTTATTGTGAAAGGTAAGAACTGCCTTTGTCAAGGTTGAAAGGAGTAATAAAGTTTGCTGTCTTGGTTCAGACTAAGGTGTTGTTTTATAAATATAGGGCTCAACTCAACCTGTTTCGCGCAACGTGATTGGTTGATGCCTTTGATTCGCAGAAAAATTCAACCTTGTTCCGAAAACAATTGTCGCTTTTTCGCTGTGTAATATTCGCTTTCTGTGTGAAAGTATTCATGCCAAAAATAAGTGTGTAAAGGCCTTTAGATTTTGTAACAATTCGGACAGAGCCAGACTAGCTGTTTTCCAGTCTTTATGCTAAGTTACGCTAACAGGCTGCTGGGTCCAGCTTCATATCGAACAGTAACATCAAAAATCTTCTCATCTAACTCTCGCCAAAAAAAAGCAAAGAGCAAATTTCCCCAAATATAGAACTATTCCCTTCAACTTCTCTAATTAAAAGCTAGAGCACTAACACCCCTCCTACTCCTGACCCGTTTAACTTGACTCCATTCTGCTGTTATTTAGCCAGCATTCAAAATAAATGACATCATTTCTGCCTCCAGATCAGCTCCGACAACTGTTTGTATGACTGATTGTCCTCTCTGCTTACATGCGCGACGCCTCCAGACATGATCGACACGTGTGTTGGCGGGTGACAGCAGACAAATGATTGGCAAACAGAGCCGTTAACAATCGCACCCAGCACATTTTAAATCCTCCGGTCTCTTTGTGATGAGTAAGTGAATATTACAGTGGGAGTCAGTTTGTAGAACATTGCTCCAGTGTGTACAGTAGTTTAGCTCTCCAGTTATCCCAGTCGCTTTCACAGCTCCCTCCCTGTTGTCATGGTAATTGCATACGGTCTCTAAGGACTGTGCTGCTCCTTAATGATAGCGACTGTTCACACTGCAGAGCAAGGACTAATATGCTTTATACTGAAGGTACACATACGCAGACAATGCAGACCATACATCACACCGACATGAGAAGTCGTGCGCTGTTATATAAACCCAGCTGAGAGTATTCATTAAAGTTTTTAAGTCTCTACACAATACTATCTAAGCATGCAGTAGTCATAACTCATGAGCTCCTGCACTTTTTCTGTCTTCTCCTGTTGTAAAATAACACTAGCAGTTCTCTTTTACGCTCCCCCCCCCCCTTCGTTCCCCCTTTTACCTCACCCTCTCATCGACCACTTAGCTCCACTTCCACACCTCATGAAACTTTCATTACAGAAGCATGCAACTCCACGCGCCCGAATCACAAACTCCCCCGGCTGTGACGGGGCCCCTCCGCCTGTTGTCGCACTTAAAACAGGGGGTTAATTGACCTTGTAAATATGGTTTGACGTGTATGTCGAGCAGAAAATTGAAGGGGGGGGGGGAATTGGTCACTTTACCTCCGCTATTACAACCGGACCCCCCTCAAACATGCAGTGAGTGCTCTCCACTATTACAGGCCTGTGTCTTTGCTGTGACTGCAGAACAATCACTGCTGCTACAGTGACACAGAATAAAGGGTCGGTTCACACAAAGCAGAAAAAAAACATATTTTCAGTTACTTGTAGAGGTTTTTTAGAGGCAGCCATGCAGATAGTTTTGGAGTTATCCGTGCTGAATTTTCTGCCTCCACCCCAATAAAAGCAGTTTTGATTTGAACTACTTTCTACTGAACAAATAGTCCCCATTAAAACTACTGACTGCATGTTCTATGGATTAGATCAGCGTTTTCCAACCTATTTTCCTTGAAGCTTAGCGATGTCATCGCCCTAAAAAAAATTACAAATCCTCAAACTAAATCTTCAATTTGAATAAAGTGATCCAGTGTATTAAATAAGTTAGTCTTTTTTTTTTATTATTATCAATTTTCTTTAATGAATGGAATAAAGTGATGACGTCTTGACAGATTCGCCAATCGAATGCAGATACATAATATAATCTTTTTTTTTTAACAACTTAATTAAATGTAATTTCTGGTGTTGTTAAGATTGCTGCTAAACCGCCCTGTTAATACAGGTACGGGCCTCCCGTTGTGTGGTTCAAGCGGGAGAGCAAATAGGTTTTTGACTGCAGTGAATGGGTTGTTTTTGAAAGGCTAAATGCTGTTTTGTTAGATTTTGCTATTAAGTAGCCAAAAAGTAGATTTTTTTAAATAGTTTTATATACAGACTTTTGTATAAATTATCCAGTAAGTGTGTTATTATGATTTTAGTTATACATGAGCAAATCTAATTTTGACAACATCAGAGCAGACAAATCCTGGCGCACACCCTTGTGATCTTGTTCGCCCCCCTAAGGGGACCCCAGACCCCAGGTTGGGAACCACTGCATTAGATAACACTTGAGAGAAGTGTCTTTTCTGTAAGTTGAATGAATCAACCCTTTACTCGTAGAATATAGAGTGCTCCAGGGATGACGTTTTTTTTGTAGGCCAACCAGGAAGTTAGCATCGCCCTGGGTTCCCTCGACAAAAAGCCAATGGGATTTCTCCATTGGGTTTTGGATTATTGCAGAAAATAAGCTCTGTGGCGAACAAACGTTTTATGATACTTACATGTTTTGTTCAGCAAGATAATCTTCACAAATGAACACCACTTTTATGATTTTTAAAGCGTAAATGCAATCGCCAGAAGTAAAAAGTTAACGGTTGCATGAACACGAGTATACACAACAAGGCTGTAAAGACGGACGAGTCGGCGTGATGACGTTTAGTAGTCTCATTTAGCCGTGTTGGGTATTTATCGATGTATTTTATGTTAAAATCTCTTAAGCTTCTGTTAACCACAGACCTTATTTCAGGCATCTAACTAAAAACCCATTCAGAAAACCAATTGACTTCCAGACGAGGGAACAGGAAGTACTAAAATGCTAACTCATTTCAAAGTTTTAGGACTCATTCCTGTAGCACTCTATAGATGAAGAGGGATGTGGGGGTTTATGTGTCTGTTTGTCTTAATGGTTTGTGGTCTTCCTCGTTGTGCATGGCAACTCTCTGTTATTTGTACATGTACTTGTACGCCGAAACTGGGATGTCCTGTGCTGTTCTGTGTTGTGTTTTTGTCCTCTTCACATGCCCTTTGATCCCTGGCGGGTTCGGGGGCCAGTTCATGATCTGACTGTGATGCTATAACACTATTGGCTTACAGTGGTGCTGCTCTTCTTCTTTAACACTGCTTGCCCCTCCTACCGGACCTCTACTACCAACCCTGCTGCTGCTGTTGCTGCTGCTGCTCTGTCTCTTGGGCTCTGCCCCTTGTAGCCGTCAGGCAATGTATGGGTGACCCATGAGGAGATGGAGACCATGGCAGCCCCTTCCAAAACGGTCAGTCCCCCTTGTGTCCTTTTACCGTCGCCCCTTTTCTTTCTCCGTCAGTCATGTGTGTGAGAGAGTGGATATCAGAGGGACTGAATGAGGAGAGAGACCTGGGGTGGTGACTGATGGAGAAGGCATGTGTCATTTAACCCCTTTTCCTGATCTTATCAACACTCATTTTAAACTGTGTTTTAGTTGGAGGAGCCTCTGTCAATGATATACAAAGTACTGTATGTGTGTTTGGCCTGAAGCCTTCTGTTTGCTGATGATGGCTCGGTGAAGTTGTGAGTCATTTTTTTGCTGTAGTTTGACTCTCCAGTCTGACAGGTCATGAATCATCAGGGCTAGACTGTTTTATTCCTGTGATACTGTTACTAGTGACACCTCCCAAAAGTCACCACACACCACATCTCTACAAGTTATTTTAGCTTCTTTAGGTCTGCACGTCAGTGAGTCGGCCTGATTAGGCTTGATGTAAAAATGCAGCATTTGTATCCAAAAGAAATAAAGAAAAAACTTCTAGAGATCTGATGTGCAATGAGATTTAAATTTCTACATCATTGTCATTTTTCATTTTTAATTATGTTGCCATGGAAGGAAGGTAATACATTTTGACCATCACATTTTAATTAGTACAATAAATAACTGGATTGTAACTCCATCAGTACCTTCACCCCATAGCAATACAAAATCATGTCAATTTTACAGGACTTGTTATAGAAGAAATACAGATTTTTACTACCATGTAAGAGCTATTACCCCATTCTAAGGTTACTGCACTTCAGGACCTACAGTACAAAGCTAAAAGCAAATCTTATACCATTTTTCAGGACAGCGTTTTGACCCATTAGTAACCTATTTCCAAACTATAAACGCAAACTGCCAGCCCACATCTGAGGGTAAAAAAAAGTCCCCCTGGAGAACAATTCACACACCATTTAGATTTAAGCTTTCTTCCCTTTTAACTTCCTCAGCACTCAGCAGCTACTCCCACAAGCCTTTTACCATGTCTTGAAAGCACCTTGCCGTTAGTCAAGGTATCTGAAAATGCAGCAGAGATTGGTCTCTTAGCTTTCTCTTAGATGTAGGAGTACTACGACCAAACTCCGCTTTGGGGTATTAAAAAACATATTTAGCAGGACCTATTTTTGACACTTTTGATAGTGAGAGTAGCAAATAAAACGGCTAAATCATGTAATAACAGGCTGCTTAAATTGAACCCTTGTTCATTCAGCATGCACTGTGCTGGGTTTAGCATTACCAGTTGCATTTTAAGGGATATTTGGGTGCAGCTGCAGGATTTGTTTTGGAACAATCAGATTACAGTGGGCCTTCATTTCCTGTCATAAGTATTTTTTTCCCTTGTTTCAATCAGAAGTCAGACTCTGAAGAGGGGAGCTGGGCACAGGTAAGGGGAATCCCTGCTGTTTTTATTTCTTGTCCATTAAAGTTTGTTTATTACAGATTAAATCTTACAGCCAATATGAAACATGTGTCCAGTAAAAGCATCAGTTAAGATCTGTTTTGTTTGTGCTGACTTGTGTCTTTTCTATCAGACCTTAGCTTATGGCGACATGAACCATGAGTGGATAGGGAACGAGTGGCTGCCCAGTCTAGGACTACCTCAGTACCGCAGCTACTTCATGGAGTGCCTGGTGGACGCGCGCATGCTGGACCACCTCACCAAGAAGGACCTGAGGGTGCACCTCAAAATGGTGGACAGCTTCCACAGGTACTGGACTCACCTCACCTGCTTCATGGTGACCGTCAGCAGAGAGCATCAATAATACATTTCATAGAACCCCTGTATAAAATGTTTCTTTTGATTTTTAGTAGGGCTGTCAAAGTTAACGCAATAATAATGCGTTAAATTTGTTTTAACGCCACTAATTTCTTTAACGCATTAATGCAATCGATCTTTCAGAGGAGTGAAGATACTGGCATCATATGAAACTAGAAAACCTAAGGAATCCATTGGTACTAACCATGTCATACTAGCTTGTCGCAAAGGAGGTTAAACAACACTCCAAACTTGTGCAAAATTTTGGCGAGGATAAACTGGCGTGGCCATTTTCAAAGGGGTCCCTTGACCTCTGACCTCACGATATGT
Organism: Adelosebastes latens; assembly: GCA_916700685.1. Taxonomy (NCBI): domain Eukaryota; kingdom Metazoa; phylum Chordata; class Actinopteri; order Perciformes; family Sebastidae; genus Adelosebastes; species Adelosebastes latens. Next base: position 53,387 of record CAKAKR010065875.1, read on the forward strand.
GAATGAAAATGGGTTCTTTGGGTACCCACGAGTCTCCCCTTTACAGACATGCCCACTTTATGATAATCACATGCAGATTTGGGCAAGTCATAGTCGAGTCAGCACACTGACACACTGACAGCTGTTGTTGCCTGTTGGGCTGCAGTTTGCCATGTTATGATTTGAGCATATTTTTTATGCTAAATGCAGTACCTGTGAGGGTTTCTGGACAATATTTGTCATTGTTTTGTGTTGTTAATTGATTTCCAGTAATAATATATGCATACATTTGCATAAAGCAGCATATTTGCCCACCCCCATGATGATAGGATTATTAAATACTTGACAAATCTCCCTTTAAGGTACATTTAGAATAGAAATCGTGCGATTAATTTGTGATTAATCACGATTAACTATGGACAATCATGCAATTAATCGTGATTAAATATGTTAATCAATTGACAGCCCTAATTTTTTAGATAGGGGATGGTTTCAGTAACTCTTTCTGTTTTGGACGTATTAGGCTTTTTTTTTTGTGTTCGCAAACAGATGACAAAAAAGTTTTCTCCATGACATGACTGTGTATATGTGTGATTTTTCTAACACCAGAACAAGTTTACAGTATGGCATCATGGGTCTGAAGAAGCTCAACTATGACAGGAAGGAACTGGAGAGACGCAGGGAGCACAGCCAGCACGAAATGAGAGGTGAGTGTACCCAAAATGAAAAAAAACGATCATCATAACGAACCAAAATAAGATGCTAGAAATGAATAAAAAAGAGATCCGGCTTTGAGATGAGATTTCTGTGCTTGTGTTGTCTGCAGACGTACTGGTGTGGAGTAATGAGCGGGTCATCCGCTGGGTGCAGAGTATAGGCCTGAGGGACTACGCCAACATCCTGCTAGAGAGCGGTGTACATGGAGCTCTGGTCGCCTTGGATGACAACTTTGACTACAGCAGTCTGGCGCTGCTCCTCCAGATTCCCAACCAAAACACTCAGGTACTCCAGCTACGCCGACACTTGCCTTGATCAAACGTTAAAACGATGATAGATACTTTTTTTTTCTTGCAAACTGTTTTGAATTCAAAGTAAGGTTAAACACATGTTTTGCCAAAAAATCAGATGTCTGGTCTAAATCACATGGTCTGACTATCACTTCATAGCTTTTCCACATCGGATATGGAAACACCTCATTGTGAGGGGAACATTTTTAATTTGTTAACGTTTTTTTATGGCACCGTCAAGCCAAATTTAAAGGTGCTGATTATGGCCAGAAATATCATCCGTCACCAGCTTCAGTCCAAAAGTAGAGGCATGTTGGTATCAGCCTTCAAAAAGCTGGTCGAATCTAAATCAGAACATGCAGATTTGCCAACTGTCACTCTGGCAGGTTGCCCTGTGAATTTTCACTGCTTATCTCATCCATACTCAGGTACAATGGATATGCAGCGCGAATAATGTAATGTGTCAGCTGCCTCCGTTAGCATTCTGCTCAAAATAGCTGGCCTTGTGGAAATCAGAATGTGTTGGGTATTTTTTTTTTTTTTCTTTCCTCAGGCACGTCAGATTCTGGAGCGAGAGTACAATAATATGCTGGCGCTGGGCACCGACAGGAGACTGGATGAGGTGAGTTCAACTGTTAACCATTAATGTCACCAAAATGTCATGATAAATATAGCATATTAGTCATTTCAGACCACTCGCAACAATTACACTTTTACAAACCCTATAGTCAAGATGGTTAAACCTAATTAATTAGCTCACACTCTCAAATCAAAGATGACCATCTATTTATCCATCCATCTATCTATTGATCTATTTATCTATATATATTTCTATTTAATTTTTTTATTTGTGTACGCATGTTTAAAAAAACATGTTGAAACAATTTCAGAAACTACTGTTTACAATGTGGAAAACTCCAATAAAAAGAGAAAAAAAAAATCATAAAAAAGTCAGTATAGTATACCATAAAAATGTGGTTTTTATTTTGTCTGTAAATTAGACCAGTTAAATGAAGCTGCCCCAACATTGATGCACTGAAAGCATAGATTATGTATTTAAATGTCTTTGACTGAGAGATTATGTGATTAAGATGCATCTCTTCATGATTAGAGGGCCTCCACATCATTTTTTTCTACATGTCCAGCCAGTACAATAATAGTAATAATAGTTGTAAATAAAGATGCAGGAGTCCTATTTGAAAGAATTTAACTTCTCCCCCTACAGCACGGTGACCTAATTTTCCCAGTATCCAAAATTTGGCCACATAAAGGTTTTGAAAATAGACTTAGTAAACCTTCTCACAGCTAACGTCAACAATACAACATGTCTGCACACTCAAAGCAAGAGAAGTGATTTTCTTTTTGACTGCATTGGTCCTTGTTAGACATGTTTTGCTTTTTCCTTCCAATCAATTAGGCCTTTCATATAGTATCGTTTTTGCAAGATAAGACAATTTGTCGCCTGACATAAATGACCTCCTTTAACACGTTGTCACTTTTAAATAAAGCTAATTTGAAAGTGAAGTGTATTCCTACCTGATTTATTAGTTGTTATTATTGACTGTATATCTAAGTTTCACCATTTGTAACTGTGAATGATATTTTATCTTTTTCATCAGTATGATGACAAAGACCTCCGAGGTCCATCGTGGAGGAGGCAGTTCCCGCCCAGAGACGTTCACGGTATAAGTATGATGCCCGGATCGGCAGAGACGCTCCCCGCTGGCTTCCGTCTCACCGCCACGTCTGGTCACTCCCGAAGATTGCCCCCCGAGGGTAAGTGCCTGCATCTGCACCTTAATACATCCATTGGCAGACTGTTATTTTTTATATTGCATGAAATACTGTTTTCTGAAAAGTGTTTTTCAAAGGCAGCTACAAAGCAATGGTTAAATCCACCTGTTGCACTGGTACATCAACGCACCACACCTGAGGAGTAGCTGCCCCTTGCTGTCTTTGTGACTATGTCTCTTGTTCTCTCTGACTCTGTGACGGCTGCTCTGCAGTCCTATATGAGGCGCTGGATGACAGTCCTGACGACATGTATTTGGATTGGTTTCAAGGTCAGCTACACCCCTTTGAGGGTTCTGGGCTTGTTGGCCCTGCGTGTCTTATTATTCCACATATATTCCCTCCTCTCTACATGGTCTCTGCCAACCACTGTCCGGCTGTATCTCTCCTTTTCTTTGTGGTCTTTCACCTTCGCCTCTCTTTCTCTACTACTCTTGAATCTTTGATATCCAACTACAAGGGCGTTGTTTTGCAAAAGTTGCAAAATAGTTGTGTTTAGTCACCCTGGTTGTAAAAAGCTACGGGGTCAAGTTATGGATTAAGACCCATGCTTGCTGGTGTAACCCTTGAAGTTACAGTAATTAAGCAGCAGCAAAACAAAAGGTGGCTGAGCAGTGCTATGTAAGTTGGCCTGAATCAGGAGGTTTACATAGGTGACAGTACGTCTTGGATGTCTCAAGAACTCAAACTGACAGTTTGCGTCATTCCTCATCCCTCTGCTGTTAAAAGAGGACACTGGCTGAAATGGGCTCTCATTAAAGGATCACTCCAGATTATTACAACTTGGTTCTTGTTTTTGTAGTTTCGGCTATCATTTCAGTTTGTTGTACTCCAAAGTAATGAGATCTGGGAACGCAGTGACATTGCAAGAAACACAATCAGACAGGTTATAAACAATTTAGTCAGATTATTTAAACCGCTTCATTTGGAGGTAAAATTTAAAGTGAGCGCACCCCAAAATATTGAGAGGAATCCGTGACGGTAACATCAAAGCTTCCTAGTGCAGGAAGTTGCACTGTGAATTATATTTACAATGGATCGTTTGGACAAAAATGTTACCGTTTCCTTTTGTTTCCTCTTCCTAAATAGTACTTCCCAAATGGGGGATTTGTTTAAAACCTGTATGATCGTCTGACTGTTCATGTATTTTGCCCCTTCAAATTTTCCTAGCGATGACGCCGCTTTCCCAGGTCTCAGAAATTAACTTGGCTAAGTTCAAAGTTATTAGTACCAATTGGAACAGTGGCCAAAACTACTAAAATAAGACAAAATAACTATAACTAATAATAGCTTTCAACCACGTTATTAGTAGATTTAGTTTGCTCAGTTGTCTCGGAACTGTACATGTTTAAACTCTCGTGATTATTAGCACCTTGAACTGTCAGGATCATCAGAATCATGAAAAGTTTAACCTAAGTGATCATTAAATTGAGATTATTTAGTCAACTACTGCAGTTTCCAAGGTCAAGAATGAACAGTAAAGCTCAAAGATCTAAGTTGTAATGAACTGGAAATGATTGTTTAAAGGGATACAGAGTGTACTAGCAACTGTGTCTTTACAAATGATGCCACCAAGAGTTGTGATACATGACTGGAAATCATCCCACTGCACTGATTTTGGCCAGTGTTCTCCTCTAACAAGGTGTTCCTAGTGACACTGAAACAGCCTTCCTGTGTTCCTATGTCTCTATTCTCTGTACTCCTGGTCTGTGACGTCCACAATACACTCAAAATCTTGTTGCTGCTGTTATCCACTCAAAATTAAGACTTCCTTTGAGTGCCTGATACATGGCTTTCTCTTCTGAGGGTGATACAACAAGTATTCTCCGTTGTGTGAGCAAAGTGTTTTGCTTGTGATCTCACGCATCCTATTGAGGACGTCTAATCTCGTGGCACATGTTTTGGGGTGGTGACCAAGTGGAGGAATGTCTCCTTCTAACTCAGTCTGATGAAGAGGAGCTTTAATATTTAGACTTAAAGATCTTTCTCTCTCGCTGTCTCCCCCTACAGTTGGACCCTCTGCAGTGCAGCGGCTGGACAGTTCCACGGTGAGAACCTACTCCTGCTGAGAGGAGGAAGAGAGGGACCTTAAACTGTACGCTGTATGTAACACAACACAGACCCTTGCTCTGTTCAATATACAGCTTTCTTCAAAAGTGCATAAAACAGATATTGGATCGTTTGTCTCGTCGACTTGGCAAACATGTGCAGTGTTTTCGCCAGGTAACCGTGATAAGGTGATAGGAGACAGAAGGACTAGCAGCGAGCCACCGTCTCATCGTGATGTCTCCCCTTTAATGTCTGTCCAAAAAAGATGAGTCAGGTTTGGTATAAGCTTTAGAAATCTGCTTCAAATACATGAGGAGTTCAATACCTGACACAGGGACTAGAAAAAGTATTAAAAACTGTCATAGTAAATGTCAGGAAAATTTATAAAAAAGACTCAGTATAATATATCGGAAAAAATTATAAAGTCATACTATACTATGTCGAAAAATTGATTATGAAACTTTTTTGAGACTTTTTTTTCAACTACCAGCGAACCACCGCTGTATAGCAATACAGGACATGCTATTCTATGACTTTTTTTCGACATGCTATACTAAGACTTTTTTTTAGTTTTTTTCTACACACTATACTGTGACTTTTAAAAAAAAAAAAAATTCGACATGCTATACTATGATTTTTATTTGTCGACATACTATACTATGACTTTATTTTATTTTTTCGACATACTATACTATGACTCATTTTCTATTTTATGACATGCTATACTATGACTTTTTGTATTTTTCGACATGCTATACTGTGACTTTTATTTATTTTATGACATACTATACTATGTCTTTTTTCGACATGCTATACTATGACTTATTTTTTATTTTATGACATACTATAGTATGACTTTCTTTCTTTTCTTTTTCGACATCATACTATTAATCTTTTTTTTTTCAACATAC
>CAKAKR010065879.1:0-51801 GCA_916700685.1 Adelosebastes latens
CAGTGAACTGAACTTAATGTGTAAAATCGGTGGATTATGAGATTACTTTGGTCAGCTAGTAGTGCAAACGAGACAAACATGAAGACATTCAACTAAAAGACATCTGATAAATAGTAACAGAATATACAGAGTTAAATAAAGCAGTAAATTCTCCCTTTAAACATTCTGCATTTTTCCCATTGAGACCACGCAGGGTGACCACCTGTTACTGTAATCTTCGTGGCACATTTCAGAGAAACACTCACTCACTTGTCCTTGAAATGTGAAAGTGAAATGCAAGAAGAGAGTGCCTGCAGAGCCTGGTTATCTATTCTCCTCATCGCGCCCTTTTCCGCTCACCAGGGAGTCTTGGAGAGTCCCTGATTTTCTCACCCACATCCTGGGTGCCAGCTGCTATGCACTTTGCAACTGTAATTCTATCAAGGCCAACAGAGCTGCTCTCTGGCTCGGTGCCAGCCTCGCCACGAGAGAGAAAGAGAGAGTGAGAGAGGGAGAGATGGAGGGAGGGAGGGAGGAAGAAAGAAAGGTCGCTGGTCTGAAGGACTTTCAGCCACAGTGTCTATATTCAGGGGAATAACACATTTTGGACTGCAGCGCTGCAGCAGGGAGGAGTAACAATGATATACCATCCTGTGGTTCAGTTTGCAGTCCAGTCCGCACGTACACACCCACTCTCACCACCGGCTCCTCTAGAATCTCCACCCGGCTTATATTTCCCTGACACAACTGTGCGGTGTGTGATGTGAAGTGGCCCAGCACTCATGTGGAAATCAGCTCTGATTTCCAGGTAATACACCCACTATCAATGCAGCAAGGGAGTTCTGCTGAAGATGAATAATCTGGTTTTAAATGGAGCCATTGTGTCCACTTCTTAGTCAGAGTTGGGAAGTGACGGATTCTTATTCCCCGAAGGCAACACAGATACACATTACACCTGCAGGAATTGGTGGTTTCAGTCTGTATTATTGTAATTTGGACAAAAGCTAAATTCTGTTAATAGTGAAAATACTGGGCTTCCGCCCAGGAGACTGGCATTGGTGTCCCGTGTGAGACCAGAAGTCAACATTGATTTGTGGAGTAAGTTTTGTACTTAAGTTACGCCACTTCCGGAGTTATTTTAAGCCAAACCGTGATATTTTCCTAAACCAAACTAAGTAGTTTTGTTGCCTAAACCTAACCAAGTTGTTTCCTGTGAGATGGAAGTTTATTTTGAAAAGACTGTATGCATGTAATGAGCGTAAATTGACACGTGTTGCTGAACATTCGTAGGAAAACGAAGGAAAAAGGAGGAATAACTTTTTTGTAAGATATCATACGAACCGTTGTATGAGGATGCGCACGGGACACAAATAGCGGTCTCCTGGATGAAAGCCCTGTGTTTGTTGGACCATCCACCCTTCCCTTCCCCTCCCTCCAGCCGTTAGTATGTATTTTCACTCTTTAAACTACATCACCACAACACATTCCCTGAGCGTTTACTGCCACGGATGGGTTTACATTGTATTGAATGTGCCTGGTGTGTTTCATACAGGTGCTAAAGGGTATCTTGTGCGGCGGTATCGAATGCCGACAGCTGTGACAAAGCGTCGGTATTTGATGCCCTGGGAATGAGAATGGACTGGAAGAGGATGATAAACATTTTGTGGCATAATGTTAAAGATGGAAACAATGTGGACAAAGCCTCAAGTAATCTATAACAAACTAATCATATCTGACCATCACCGCAAAAGCTGTTCCTTGTTCGAAAGTGGTGTCACTGTCATGGAAAATGATGAAGGGGAAAATCCATCACTCTATCATCTGCATCAGTTTTCTGGTTCACTTCCCAGCACTTTCCCTCCTTCATTCCCAGCAAGCATTCCAGTTGATTCACATGATACCAAGGACAGTCAGCACTGTAAACAATAAGTATCAACAAAGATAGCGATTTCATACAGACAGTTTCACCATTTTTTCAATAGAATTAAATTGGCTCTAAAGCTAGTTTTTAACGATGCAGGTAGGGAGTTCAAAAGCACTTGTTACTGGCTGATTATGAAATGTCAGGTCAGATTGAATAGTTCATAAACTAGGAGTAACTCACAACCTCTGCCCACAGAAATCTGTGCGTGATTTACTTTGATTTAGTTAGATAGTCTTCATTTTAGTCTTCCTTTGATTTACTCTTTCAACTGTGCTTATCTCTTTATGTCTTATATGTGTAACTAAGCTGCAGTGCCGCATCTCAAATCACTGCCACTCAAATTGGCCGACCGACCGACCGACCACCCACATTATGCCTCTTCTTTCTCCTAATGGACATGGACCCACTGCCTCGTACAGTGGGCCCCATCAACGCCCAGAAACAGGCTCTTCTTCAGGACTTTATGTTCCTATTCATGTTTTGATGCGTAGTAGAATGAACAAGATGTACTCAACTAATTTTGCAAATTCATCCTTTTTTATACCATTTCCTTGTCACCCACAAAAACACTTTTAAGTTGTCAAAGAATGCTTTTAACACAATGATTTTAGTTCTTTTAAACCAGTGGTTCTCAAACTTTTTTCAATAATGTACCCTTTTGAAATATTATTCCAGCCAAGTACAACCTGACCAACGCAAAACATAACTGAACAAACGTCATTGTGAACGTGATTGCGTTTGTTCAGTAGGCAACCTCCAGGTCTGAAAAGTGAAGCCAATGCTGAAGTGTCTTAAATTTGCATTCTTTCTAGTAGCCAGCAGGGGGCGACTCCTCTGGTTGCAAAAAGAAGTCTGATTGTATAGAAGTCTGTGAGAAAATGACCCTACTTCTCACTTGATTTATTACCTCAGTAAACATTGTAAACATGAGTTTATGGTCTCAATCACTAGTTTCAAGTCTTCTTCAATACAGCATGATGTTCATTTAGTAAATTAAGGTCCCATTTAGAGTCAAATACACCATAAAGCAGGGTATGTTTAGGGCGTGGCTACTTGTGATTGACAGGACGCTACCACGGCGTTGTCCGGTCTAGGAGTTGTCCATATTTTCGTCTTAGAATATTTACAGTTGTACTTAGCTCCGACCACTTGTGTCACTTCTGGTTGCAAAAAACAAGATGGCGACGGCCAAAATGCCGACATCGAGGCTTCAAAACAGTAGTCCACAAACCAATGGGTGACGTCACGGTGACTATGTCCACTTCTTATATACAGTCTATGGTAAAATAACATGAAGCATTGATGTGAGATTAAAAGAAATAGGGATACATTTTAAATGTTTGTATTTATTTTGTTATTGTCCAGCATTACAGTGAGAGGCAGAAGTTGATGTGCGTCATAAAACACAATTGGTTAAAACAGGCAGGTCAGAGAGGTGGATCTGATGGCACAGAGTATTGTTGGGTGTATAATGGGAGTGGTGTAAATAGATTTTTCTTTTGTTGCTCTGTGTCCGCTGTATGTAGTGTCCTACAGTTGGTTGAGGCCAACACTTAGATATTCACTCTGGGAAACAGGATGCCATTACATCACCTCTACAACTGTGTGTGGGTGTGTGTGCCGATCCGTAAATTTATTTGTCCAAGTAGGGTTGATGGTGTGAGGTTGTGTGTGTGTCCCTCCCCCTCCCTATGCGTCATTCATGGATATGTCATCCTTACTACTCATCTATAGTTTGCATTTCAGCAGTTCTCTGATCGGCTTCAGACCTGCAACTACTAAAGAATCCGCTGTGAGAAAGGAAGAATTGTTTTTATTGAAACAAACTGCTGCGAGTATCACTATGAAACTCAGCCTTTGATGCTTTGCCATACACTTTAGGGAGTCAGCTATATGTGTGTCTATTGACTCAGTCCCCCTCTTTCCTCCGTCTCTCTCACAAACACATGCACACAAACACACAGCTGCTGTAGTGGACTTTGGACTGACGTCCTTTGGGGAAAGCAGGGAGTTTCCTTCCTGGGTGAACTGTGTCATTCAGTGGGCTGCTGCTCCTGTGGTCAGAGAGAGGTGGAGAATGAAAACATCAAGGCAAACTTTTCACCTTCAGAGTGAGCACACATTCATGATTTTAAGCAAAATCAGCCTCCCATCTGCTTTAAACTGACACATGTAATCCTCGTTTTTCCTTATAGGTTTATTTCACCCATAAAAACAGCTGTAACACAGATGATGAGGATGAATCAGTGGGCATAATTAATCAAACAATCATCACAAATAAACAGTACTAATTGGTGGAAGAAGTACTCAGATCTTTTATTTAAGTAGAAGTACCCAACAACAGCAAACAAAAAACCTATAGTCAACGTATTGTCATACCTTCCGAAGAATTAATTCTCCCTTTTTTGTTCATTTTCCTACGAATGTCCAGCAACACGCTCGTTAAATGCTTACAGTCTTTTCAAAATAAACTTCCGTCTTCACAGGAAACAACTTCCTTATGTTTAGGGCAACAAAAAGGTTTAGGCAAGAAAACAACTTAGTTATAGGCCTAGGAAAAGATCGACTTGGTTAGAATTAGGCAAGAAAACTACTTACTTAGGTTTAGGAAAAGATCGTGGTTTGGCTTAAGATAACTCCGGAAGTGGTGTAACTTAATAAATACGTAAGTTATGTGACAAATAAATCAACGTTGACGTACGAACACCGGTCTCCTGGGCGAAAGTCCGGTACTTTTTGACCCACCCATCCACCCCGACCTCCTCCCTACGCGGCGTTTGCCGGTCTTTATACTTCCTGGTTCATGATTATGTGGATTACACACAAATTGATTTTGTGGTGTAACTTAATAAATACGTAAGTGATGACTTACAGTGCATTACTTTTCGTAGGTATGGCTACAAACGGCACATGAGAACAGCCTGCTCTATTAAAAGTAAAGTGCTGCATTCAAACTCCGATTAAGTATAAGTACAGACGTATTAACAGAAAAATGCACTTAAAGCCTCAAAGTACTTGTTCTGCAGAAATATTACCCCTCTGACTGATATATAATTATATATTATGACATTATTAGTTTGTTAATACTGCAGCATTTTGCTGTTGTATCTGCTTGAGGTGGGTCTAGTTTTATCTACTTTAGATGCAGTTCTCCAAAAGGTCACAAGGAGGAAAATGTGATGCGTCATGAGATGATTAATATTGCAGGAAAGAAAGAACAACTGCAGCATGACTATCCCTCTGAAATGTGGTGGAGTTGAAGTATAAAGTAGCCGAAAATACTCAAGTAAAGTACCTCAAAATATACTTAAGTAAAAGTTACTTTCCACCACAGACATGTAGTTACTTACTTAATCTTACTAATTGAGTTGTGAGTTACTAATTGTGAGAGCAAGCACTGAAATTAAATGCACTGTAGCACTGTTAATTTTTATTGTGCGGGCAAATTTTTTTCAGAAAAATCTGACAATAAAACACAAAAGAGCTGAAACAATTAGCAGTTCAATCAATTAGTAGCAGCAGAAAATCATCGTGCAACAATTTTGACAATCGATCAATCATTTTAGTTAATTAATCAAGCAAAAATACCACAGTTAAGGCTTCTCAAATGTGAGGATATGCAGCTTTTCTGTGTTTTATATAATTGTAAATTGAATGTATTTTGGTTTCAAACACAAGTTTTTTAAGAACTCATCTTGGGCTCACAGAACTTATTTTTAAAATTTCATAATCTAAACAATTAATACAATAATTTACAGATTATTGAATGAAAGGAATTGCTAGTTGCAGCCTTAAAGCAAAATCCAGTCATACAGTATCTGATTCAGCTTGATACCACTTTCCAAGATGTATACAACTAGATTAAAATAAATGCGTTCCTTTGATTTAAATGTACAGTAATTGATTTAAGATGAGTCATTCTTCCTCTAGATTGTAATCTTTTACATCTTTGCTCTGGGGCTGCTGTTATATTGTTATTGTGGACGTTGACAGGCTCTGACTGTGTGACAGGGCCCTCTTGTGGTGCCACTTTGCAAACAGAAGTCATGAGATGATGAACGGAAAAGGGACACAAATATTGTGGATCTCGCATCCTTTTCTCCTTTCTGTGTTCCCTACATTCATGCTAACAAAAGAAAAGATATTTCAGAGGGAAACACAAACAGGAAGAGGTGGAGGTGCTTTTTTCTGCCTTTGATGATAATGTGATAACCATTATAGTGACTTTACAGTTGCAGGTCAAAGGTCAGCTTTTGTAGCCTCGGTGAAGAAGTTCAGTGAACCCTTAATTCAGCTAAAAGATGGTTTGTGTAACAACTGACATGATCGTACGTGAGCATGTTTCAAGGTCTCAGAAGTCTGTAGTGGAGCTGAATCAGGTTGGCTCGCACTTTGCTTACTAAGTCGTTCATCTGTCCGTCCATTAGAGGCCGAGAGGGACGCCGATCGGTTGCTGTTTAAGTGTACAACCTCCTCACAGAGGATGGAGGGAGAGATCCAATTTCACAGTGACTGGAGGAAAGAAAGAGGCCACTGACTCTGCACTGGAACTCTCACCCGCATCCTCCCAACTTACTTGCATTTGTGCATCTTTGTGTAAATACGTGTGTGTGTGTGCGTGTGCTAGTGCGCGCGCGTGTGTGTGTGTGTTTTGTGGTCCCTGCTGTGAAGTGTTTAATAGTTAATAAGAGCCTTGTTTACTTGGCAGGGCTGCTGCCCACACAGCAGATGCTGCTCAAATGCTGAGATACAACTTAGGAAATACAGGAAATGGATACAAAACATAGTTTGGATATTTTAACAGTGTCAACACACCAGTCTACCACACTTGTTTGAGAACAATTTACAGAATATTCTTGTTGTTTTAAAACTAAGAGGGCGAAAATGTTCGGTAGAAAGATGTGTTTTTAACATTTTATCCGAATGAAAGATGACTTTTATCGCAACTCAACCTCGTAATTTTAGTTAAAGTTAAACCCATTATGAAAGCAGCACATGTACTGCAGCGCTTTTCACCAGGATCGTCTCATTTTTCTACCAACACACAAAGTTGTCACAAAGGAAATGAATCCCCCTCATCACTTGGCCTCTTTATCAAAATGTCTCCCACGGGGATCTCCTCCAGAGAGATAGCATATAGCAGCTGTCTGGCTTACTATTCACTTCCATTAATCATCTCACACACACACACAAAACACACACATCCATGCGTACTCAGTTACACATAATGCTGTTGTTTGGCTATTCAAAAATCTGAAGTTTCATTGCATATTTTTTTTAGTTTCAGCCCATTTTGTATACATACATAAAGCACATTTGTATGTGTTTTAAGCAGCAATGGGTTGACTAGAATGTATTCATTTATTTTACTATGCCATGAAAATAGTGCTGCCACTAACGATTATTATCATTGTAGATTAATCTGTAGATTATTTTCTTCATTAATCGATTAGTTGTTTGGTCTATAAAATGTCAGAAAATGGTAGAAAATGTCGATCAGTGTTTCCCAAAGCCCAAGATGACGTCCTCAAATGTCTTGTTTTGTCCACAACTCAAAGATATTCAGTTTACTGTCATAGAGGAGTAAAGAAACCAGAAAATATTCACATTTAAGAAGCTGGAATCAGAGAATTTTGCTTTTTCTTTCTTTCAAAAATTACTCAAACTGATCAATCATCAAAATAGTTGGTGATTAATTTAATTGTTGACAACTAATCGATTAATCGTTGCAGCTTTGTGACTTAAAGCACATTTTATTCTCATATACCATTCAGATGGGAGAAAAACACCACAAATCCAAAAGAGTAATGTAAAACAAAGTCTGATTTGTAGTCACATGTACATATTGTACTGTGTAGTTTGTATACATAAAAAAAAAGAAGAAAAAAACATGTTTGTATTGTGATAAAGTCGTATTTAGAAGGTAACCAACAATTTGGCAAACTCTCGCAGTGGTTAATGTTAGGCATGAACCTCGAATAGTTAAGGTTAGGGAAGGTCGTTGGGCAGCGAGTCTCATCAGAGTTTTTGCACGTTTTTGCAAATTTTCGCAATTTGCGGTTTACCTTCTAGACACGACCTGGTAGGTGTAATGTAATGAGCTCTGGCTTCAGCTTACACCTTTTCAGCCAAATCTGTCTTTGACATATAATTTGACAGTATTTTTGTAGCTGTTTAAGCTTTTAATTCATTTATTTTCTTATAACTTAAAGACCAACATAAAGATCAGTTCAATAGTAAAAGTACTAAAACACATTAAACCACCAGTGAGGTCATGTAAGGATAAGGTGAGAGGCATACTAGCCTCATGGCACCCTGTGTGTTTGTTTAAGAGAGATGATGCCTGAATGGGTGTTTTAAATATGTGGGTGATAATGTGACCTCGACAAAACAATCAGCTCTTACTGACAGGTGAGCCAGCTGACACCAGGGGAGAGGATGTTAGAGAGAGAGGCGAATAAACAAATAAAATGTGAGGAACAAAAGCACACAGACGGACAGCGTGACATGCTAATGGACAGGCAGATGTAGAGTTTCTCTTGTAATTCAGTGTAAATAAACAGTCTGTGTGACCACTAACTGCTGTAGTTTCTTTTAATTACAATATCTGCTTATGAGTAATGATAATGGATGTCTTGTTTATCTAAGTATCCATTCTATATGTGCTAATATTTTAAGAGGTGTTTGACTGTGCATATCTGACACAGCTGCAGTAAAAACAGCGAACTAACAGCGGATGAGTTTCTGCTGCTACTTTTGAAATTTTGATTGAAACACTGAACTTTTCATGATAAATAATGTCTCCGCTGTTTAAATTTGTTGCAGAAACAGTTTCAGAATCAGAATAAGGTTTATTGCCAAGTAGGTTATTCACTTAAAATGAATTTTCTTTATTGTTTGGTGCATACAATAAACATATCAAGAGGAAATAAAAAATAGAGGCAAAGTACTATAAAGAACATAAATATAGATTAGAAAAATTACAATGAAAATATGAAATAACAAAACGAACATTTCCTTGGTGGTAGCAAATTCATTTAAAGTTAGATTGATGACGGAAAGTAAATTGTGGATTGGATGTTTCACACAGTAATTGTTAGATTTTCTTTATTTTAAGTGATTAAAAGTTGAAAAGCAGAATGAACATGATGCATGTGGGATATTTATATTTTTATTTTATGTTGTCTAAATACTTCGTTTGGTATATCTTTACAAATCTCCCTCTATCCACTTCCTTTTGTCAGTACCCTTCTATAGTTATTGCTCTGTCCGTACTGAAACATGGCGTGTCAAAAGAAGAGTATCGACCACAAAGTGCTGCAGCATCATTAGACACCACCTTTGACTTTTTAACACTCATTTGTCTGCTAACAAGCACCTTTTCTCTGACTAATGACCTTAATAAGTGTGAGAATACAGTGATGAAAGGCACCACATTGATTTCTGCTATAATGATGGCATCTACACCTCTGTGTGTTGTTAGCTGCTCAACTGTGTGTCTAAGTGTGTGTCCACAGGGAGGAAAGATGTTATTATCCAAGATTTCAATTGTATGTGAGACAAAACACACACATACCGTGTATAAGTATATACAATAGGCTATAGAAAAGAAAGACGACTCAAAATGTGGATATTTTTCCTTTCAGTGAAAATCTTGTGTCTCAGGTTCCCTTCAACAACGCTCATCAAATAAAAAGAAAAATCACATAAGTCAGGTAGAAGAATTAAGACCTAAAAATAGTGCAAATTAAAATACAGGGCTTAAATATATACATAGATAAATTAGGGCTGTCAAAGTTAACGTGATAATAATGCGTTAACGCAAATTCTTTTTAACGCCACTAATTTCTTTAACACATTAACGCACCGGGCGATTTTTAGGTTGTAGCGGGCTCAGTTTTAAAGCTGGAGTGAAGATACTGGCATCATATGAAACTAGAAAAACCTAATGAATCCATTTGTACCAACCATGTCATACTAGCTTGTGCGAAGGAGGCTAAATAACACTCCAAAAATTATGCCAAATTTTGGCGAGGAAAAACTGGTATGGTCATTTTCAAAGGGGTCCCCTTGACCTCTGACCTCAAAATATGTGAATGAAAATGGGTTCTATGGGTACCCACGAGTCTCCCCTTTACAGAAATGCCCACTTTATGATAATCACATGCAGTTTGGGGCAAGTCATAGTCAAGTCAGCACACTGACACACTGACAGCTGTTGTTGCCTGTTGGGCTGCAGTTTGCCATGTTATGAGCATATTTTTTATGCTAAATGCAGTACCTGTGAGGGTTTCTGGACAATATTTGTCATTGTTTTGTGTTGGTAATTGATTTCCAATAATAAATATATGCATACATTTGCATAAAGCACTATATATCCCCACTCCCATGTTGATAAGAGTATTAAATACTTGACAAAACTCCCTTTAAGGTTCATTTTGAACAGATAAAAAATGTGTGATTAATCACGATAAATTATGGACCATCATGCGATTAATCGTGATTAAATATTTTTAGCGATTGACAGCCCTAACATAAACATAAATAAATATAAAATAAGTAATGTAAATTTGTGGTAGACAGTATTTCAGATGGCTAAACTGAATGTAAACAGGAATGTAGAAATCAATATGCATAATTAGAAGTAATAAATATATATACACAGAGGTATAAACAGTTTGTAAAACAGTAAGTAGAGCATATGGAGCTACGGTGACGGTAAAGTGTCATAGTGATGAGTTTCAGGAGCTCAAGAGTTCAGCAGTCTTATGGCATGCGGGATGAAACTGTCCCTGAGCCTGGTGATGTGGTACTGTCTGCCAGACGGCAGCAGGCAGAACACTTTGTAGCTGGGGTGACTGGGGTCTCTGATTATCCTGTTGGCTTTCTTCCTACACCTCTGGGTGTAGAGGTCCTACATGGATGGGAGCTTCGTCCTGATGATGTGCTACTGAGCAGTTTTCACCACCCTCTGTATAGCCTTACTACGGTTGAGGGCGGTGCAACTGCCATACCAGGCGGTGATGCAGCCGGTCAGGATACGCTCGATTGTGCTCCTGTAGAAGTTGAGAAGAGTATCCTGGAGTCCATGTTGAACCTCCTTAGCCTGCGGAGGAAGAAGAGGGTGATGGTGTCTATGTGATAAGTCCTGATCAGGTCCTCACTGATGTGAACCCAGAGGAACCTGAAGCTGCTGACTCTCTCCATCGTAGTCCCGTTGATGGAGATGGGCGCGTGTCCTTCTCCCTGTCGCTTTCTGTAGTCCACAATCAGCTCCTTAGTTGTGCTGACGGTGAGGTGGAGGCTGTTGTCCTGGCACCAAGATCTCTCCGTACGCCGTCTCGTCGTGATCAGGCCGATGACGGTCGTGTTGTCAGCAAACTTAATGATGGTGTTGGGGTTGTGTGTGGCCACACAGTCGTGGGAGAGTGGTATCAGTCTTCTCAGCTAAGTCTCGACAAGAAAGTGAATAAGCGTCAAAGCAAAACATGAAGGACAACAAGTATTCCTTTAATTTGTGAGCTGTAGAAGCACTGGTAGGCAGATTTTGGAACTGTGGACAGAGCCAAGCTAGCTGTCCCCCCCGTACTTCCAGTCTTCATGCTAAACTAAACTAACTGTATTTCCCCAAATGTCAAACTTTCTTTCTTTCCTTCTTTCTTTATTTGTCTTTTTGAACGGTTTCTCTTACCAACTTTCCAGCCTACTCCATATCATCTCTGCCAGTGGTTCCCAAACTTTTTCATGTCAAGGACCCCTAAACTGACATAAATTAGACCACAGAACCCCATCAGGTAGGATTTTTGCTTTTAGTTGTTGCTGATGTTTTATTACAGAGTGTATGAAACCCATGACCAAAATAGTCATACATTCTGTCATTGTGTTACTTATGGATGTAATTATAATGAAAGTAAACGATGCCACTTTTTGCTGGGGACCCCCTGGAACCCTACTTTGTAAAACACTGCTCTAGGCTACCTCTCTCAGTTTCAGTTTCTGTCTTGGTCATGCCTCACTTTCTTTCTGTTTCACTCTCCCATTTCTTTGGTAACTAACAGGAAACACAGAGAGAAATCCCACACATGTGCCCATGTCGTAAGAGTGAATGTTGAGTGGCATTATGAGGCTTTCTCCCTCTCTTTCTCTTTCTTTGACTCCAGTTGGGACACTGGGAGTGATGCCAGCCCATGTGTGGCGTGTTGTTTTTGTCCTGAGTTCAAGGGCATTCCTCCACCGGTCTACTGGCACCGACTACAGCGGCATACCCAGCAGTCGGAAGAAATGCACATTTTCACGCTGTGTGCTCACCGCTTGAGCCAGCGGGCACACACGCACAAAAAGTGATGTGCTTGCGTTATGAAACAGGAAATTATCGCTCTACTTCATGCTTTTTGACAGATGTCACAGCTGATTAAGAGCTCAGCCACATTGCATTCAAGGTGGAGCGATGAAACCCTCCACACACTCGCTAACAGAAGCGCTAATTGGTCCTACAGCATCCCCTTTTCTTACAAGCACGCAGGTCCTTTTTGTTAACCTTTCTCACTGCAAGGGAACTAATTAAGCAAGCCACCCGTGTGACCTTTGACCTTCAGTGACCAACACTGTCTCATCGTGTGCTTAGCGAGTTCGGCGTCCTGTCAGATGCTGACGGAGGGAGTGCTGGCTACAGCTTGGAGTCAGGAGGTGAAAGCAGAGCAGGGTGGAGAGACAGTAAGGGAGAAAGAAGTGCCTCTTTGCTGTGAGCCCCAGAGGGTGAATTGATTTTAGAATTGGTTGTCTTTGTCAGAGCTCACACGGTTAGAATCTATTGATTGATTGCATAATCGCTCTTCATCTTCTCCTCCTCCTCCTCTCCCTCCTCTTTCATCCTTCAGCTCCTCTCTCCTTCATTCCTCTGCTGTCCTCCTTCGTCCTTCCATTCCTCTACAGGGGTCTCTACGCTGCTTTCTGTATTCTCCACTCTCTCCCCTCTCCTCCTCTTTCTGCCAACCCAACCCTACTCTGAACACACACATAGACACACACTGATACACACCGTCCTCTCAGGTTCGGCCACTTTGCCTAAGTCATCAGTATAGGAGGTGAAATACAACCTCTCCTGTCTTACTCTCACTCCTTGACCGGAGAAATGTTTTCAAAAAAACGCAGGAACAGGAAATAAGCAATGAATAATCCAAACTTCTGTTTGACAGCAAAGCAGTTACAGTGTGTGTGTGTGTGTGTGTGTGTGTGTGTGTGTGTGTGTGTGTGTGTGTGTGTGTTGTGTGTGTGTTAAGAAACATCTGGAGCTCAGGATAGCGATGGATGACCAGCTCATCATATCCCCTCCAACCGGAACATAAAGAGGCGTGGCCACACACCATCTGGATTCTTTGAACAGACAAAAGTGGGACTCAAAACACTTAAAATGTTACATACACACACTATCAGGCTTTTCTGAGATATGTAGTAGATTTGGCGTGTGTGTTTTCTTCTGCTACACGGTTAATAATACCTGAAAATTGCTCCGTGTGATTGTGTGAGTTTGATACTGTACTGTGAGTTAATGATGTGTGTGTAACAGGGTCCTCTCACATGACTGACTGAAGTGGCAGACTGCTGACTGCTCTATATGTTATTCTGTCATGGTGGAAAAAGCTCCCGGTCTGGAGGTCATGATGGTGACAACACGAGCAAGGGAACACATGTAGAGATCTGTTTTCTGTACAAACATGCACAGCATTTATTTTACACGAGTACATTTTGTTATCCAGGTGGGATGACATGGTTGAATCTGTGTCATGTTCATGTAGAATAAAAGAAGAAATGGGACGATATTATAGCTGTAGATGTGCCTCTTGATTACATTTTCTTTTGTAAACGTGCAGAAATTCAAAAACGGAGAGATAGCAGACTTGAACGAGATGTAGACAATGTTTAGATGAAAAAATGGTGGATAACATTTGACAAAAGTATCTCAAATTGACAAAGAATGAAATTTAAACAACTTTTAAGTACCTTCCTTCTGTTAAAAAGTCTTAATACCAATTATATTCTCCCCGTGGTGTCAGCCTGAGCATCCCTGCAGACACTGTTGGTTTTTCAGTATGATACTGTAGCAACACTATTGCTCTGTGGGGAGTACAGTAGGTGTTTAATCTCTGTCCTTCTTGTGGACAACAAGAGAAATTGGTGCAATCTACTAAGAGACTGAAAGATGTAACGATCCAGCGTCAGAAAACATGATGTCAGAGCACTTCAAATATTCCTTTAGGAGACAATTTAACAGCAGAGTCGACCTGTCTAACCTGATGCTTTCACACCTATACAGCGAAGTATCTGAGATACAAAGGCGATCTCCAAGTGGCCCGCGGTGCCTTCGATCTCCCTCGCTCCTCCCGTCTCCCGGGAGCGATGACAGATTGACGTTCGCCCGATGCTCCACTCATTATGGGCCGGCAGCCATATATCTCCTAATGATTCAGAGCCACGCTGAGAGTGGATGGCACCACTGAGAAGCTTATAATGGGCCTCTGGGGACACCGTAGTTCCAGGCACCTCCTGCTAACTCCTCTCTTTATCCACTTAGCTGGATAGAAGTTTATATATCTTCACTCTGCTGCCTCGGGGCCAACACTAGAGATATGTGTGGGAGAGCATATCACCAAAGCTCACTAACTAACACGTTATATCCTTTTTCTACTAAACCCTTCTTCACCATAGACCCATTTTTGTCTTTTTTAGGGGGGGCAGGGTGTCTTTAGGGGGAGATAGCAGGTCAACAGTAGATGTCACATAGAAGTGGTGTACATCATCTGAAAGCTGGGAACCTGAAGATTAATTTGAGTCAGTCTTTGTATGTGATTATCATAAAGTGGGCATGTCTGTAAAGGGGAGACTCGTGAGTACCAATAAAACCCATTTTCATTCACATATCTTGAGGTCAGAGGTCAAGGAACCCCTTTGAAAATGGCCATACCAGTTTTTCCTCGCCAAACTTTAGCCCAACTTTTTGGTACCAACGGATTCTTCAGGTTCAGGTTAGGGCACCGGCACCCTCAAGGAGTGGAAGAGATTAATCAATAAACATAAAAAAGCCAAAGAGTAAAAATGACAGGCTAGCTGTTTCCAGTCTTTGTGTTAAGATAAGCTGAGCAAACTGTCTCCTGGCTTGAGTGGACGTTTAAGTCACATGCTTCATGTACGTCATGATGTAAAGGTCAAGCATAAAAAGTTTTTGCAATATATGGAAACACACTCAATGTTGAACCATCCTTTTAACCTCCAGTAATCTGTGGCTCAGTGACAAGGATCATTACTTACACCAATGCAAGCACAATTTTATTCACATATTCTCATTTCAGCACGGAGGTTCCTGTCTGACTAAGACCCACCCAGCCACCTGGAGCTGTTGTCGTCAATGAGATCATTGGGGGGGCCAGAGGACCTGCTGACATTAAGCACTTTTATTAACTCACTGCAGTGTACATGAGGAAGGCTACAGCCCTACCACAATGCCAATGATAGAAAATGAACATAGATGCTGGAGGTTGAATGGGTGTTGGTTTGAAAGGCAGTAAGGGGGAGAGAGAGAGAGAAATTCAGTGTGTCATCAAGTCTGCCATTGATTAGAAGCTACTGTACGGTTCAGGCAACGCGCCAAAGGCTGCATCTCATCCCAGACTAATAAAAGTCTGTCGGGCCAAGTGAACAGCAACTTTCTATTGAAGCTGCTGCTATAAAACATGCTTATGTAACCAAACGTTCCAGAAACATGACAGAGAGCCGATCTCCTGACGCCACATCCAAGCCGGCCAGAAGTGACTTGATTCAGTCTCTCATTGAGGTCCTTCTGGCAAAGTGAAACATGTTCATGAGGTTTACGATCCATCTAGATAAACGAGTATCCTCTACAGCTCTTACTAATACAACCTGAAGTTTTCATGAATCAAACAACATGACTTTAAGACTGAAAGTTTATTCTTGACCCAGAATAGCTACTAAATCAACATTGTGTTAGGATTATTTAGTCTAACTATTCCTTTGTTAGCATTTTAAATAAACCACAGCTCCCATGAAGATTCATTGATGCAGCTGCGAGTGTAGTTTCACTCACTTCTAATGTCGTATTCCCAATTTTTTACAGTAATCTGTCAAAGAAAACTTCTACATCGTCGGCTTTGGGTTTGTGAGAAATGGTGTTTACTAAAGGCTGTCAAAAACAGAAATGTTAAAGGATAAATCTGATGATATTCTATATTTTTGTTATTGTCAACGAATCCTGTGAAACGACTAAAGTATTATTCTGAGTCAGTCCCACATACACCGTCCTGCTGCTGGGAATACTCGCTAGCACATAGCAATTGATCACAACAAATGCTCCATTTACTCCTGTTTGTGTAACGTTGGCTAAAAGCTACAGTGTCCATCTGTTTTAGGAAAGTACTTAACCTCTTTAGAAAAAACAGTTTTAAAGATTTATGTCTTCAGTAGGAACAAGTGGGCTGAGAGCCACAGTCATAGTACTTAAGTCAGAAAGTACAAGACAGACTAACACATTGATGTTTTTTGGTCTTTTCATGGGATTTGTTGACAGTAAGAAAAATATGTTATAATGCCAGACTTATCCTTTAACACAGTTACAGTACACCGCAGTGAATTTGTTGGCATTCTTACTTCTGGATCTGAAAATCCAGTTTCACTTAAGCTCTCTATAAGCAAATCTACCTGTTCTGCTGTTGCTATATATATCATCATTAAATCAGACACCTCTTACATCTATCACCGTTTTCGTCTTACCTTTGTTTCTTCTACCCAGGTGGCAACCTCCAGGTCTGAGAAGTGAAGCCAATGCTGAAGTGCCTTAAACTTGCATTCTTTCTAATAGCCAGCAGGGGGCGACTCCTCTGGTTGCAAAAAGAAGTCTGATTGTGTAGAAGTCTATGAGAAAATGAGCCTACTTCTCACTTGATTTATTACCTCAGTAAACATTGTTAGAATGAGTTTATGGTCTCAATTGCTAGTTTCAAGTTTTCTTCAATACAGTATGATGTTCATTTAGTAAATTATGGTCCCATTTAGAGTCAAATAGACCATAAAGCAGGGTATTCTTTAGAGCGTGGCTACCTTGTGATTGACAGGTCGCTACCATGGCGTTGTCCGGTCTGGGAGTTGTCCGCGTTTTAGTCTTACAACTTTAACCCTTTCACAGTGTGTTGTCAGTTCATGACAGTGACATTGTTACATTTTGGTTGCCGAAATCAGCGTTCGGTTGTACTTAGCTCCACCCTCTTGTGTCACTTCTGGTTGCAAAAAACCAAGATGGCGACAACCAAAAACCAAGATGGCGACGGCCAAAATGCCGAACTTGAGGCTTCAAAACGGCAGTCCACAAAACCAATGGGTGACGTCACGGTGACTAAGTCCACCTCTTGTACACAGTCTATGCTTCTTCTACCACATTATAAATGCCTTGTTGAGTCATGACCCAACAACATGCCAATCATTCTCCAGGCATCAATGAGAGATGCCCTTTGCCTGACCATATCGGTTTGTTCTTTTTTTCATTCAATAGAAACAGAGGCAAAGTACCTCGCTGACTGACCCGCTGGTTCTAAAAGGGATACATATGTAAACACCAGTGTAGCTTGTTGTTTCTGCCTTTGTTTACCCACAGCAGCTCAACAAAGAACACCATTGAAACCTTTTACATACTTCTAGGGAAGTAAAATGCTGTATATCAGGCCATTTCACCTACACCCAATTGTCAGTTTATTCAGTACACCTAACAAAACTAATGTAGTATAACACAACAGTCCTGCAATAAATCAAGAAGGTTGTAATGTTCGGTTTTTGTTGGAAATGTTTCAGAGAGGTGTTGAATAAAGCAGGTCTAACATGATCATTGATACAGGAGAAAGAGCAATAAACCATGCATAACCCATGTGTTCAAATACAGCATGGTCGGTTTTAATCTGGTGCGTCGTCGCTTCTTTTTTCTGCTGTAGCCGAGAGCTTTCAGCTGCTTTAAGAATCCTGGAACTGGTGCTGAAGACCTGAACTCCAAATGTAAGCACACCCCTGAAACAGTAACACTTATTGTAACGCACAGCTCGATGATTCTGTATCCTGCGGTAGCCACTTTTACTCTGGAGCGAGTCGATTTGATCATTGATCAGTTAAAAACCTCCACGTGCACAAACACACACACAGTTGATGTATATTTATTGGGTTGTGTTTGCTACAGTCTCAGTTCTAATGCTTTTATATTATTTAAGAAGGATGAGAGGAACCTATGTGGGTTTATTGAATTTTTAGCTTTTTTTAGAGAGGGCTGGGAAAGGCATGCTGTCAGTGGGGAGCTTTATTTAAGACACACTGTCTCCATATGGATAGATGATGCTAGTGTGGCAGCCCCCAACCTTTAGGACTCTCTCCCGGCAGAGATCCTTAACGCTGCATCTATGGACACCTTCAAAAAACTCCTGATAACCGACCTGTTAACCAAGGCCATTTGAATTTATTCTCTGTTCTTGAGTTATTTGTTCTGCCCCCATATATATAAAGCATCCTTGGGAAAGGCGTTATAAAAATGCAAGCTATTAAAGAGGACCTATTATGCTTATTTTCAGGGGCATACTTGTATTTTATATTTCTACAAGAATAGGGCTGTCCCGAATACCATTCTGAAATATTCAAAGGTATTCGAAGCTTCGCGGAGCAGCGCGGCGCGGCAGGCTGACATGTTGTTCTGTCTGTCTGTCTCCATCTCCCCCATTTCAGTGCCGTTGCTGCAATACTGTACACACACACACCTCTACACACAACAAACAGCAATATCTGTCTGAGAATAACTAATAATTATTCATGTTGAATATGAATAATAATTAATGTTGTGGGATTATTCCTTATTTCATGGGCTATTTTGGGATTTATACATTATTACATACACATATATATATATACAGTATATACATACATTTTACAAACGCAGCATTTGAATACTGATTTGGAGGTTGAAGCTTCAAAGCATTCGGGTCAAAGCATGTTTACCGAAAAGCCCAGTCTGCTCTGATTGGTCAGCTGGCCCTTTGTTGTGATCAGTCAACCAAACCAAACTCTTCAGACTCCGCTCTAACTAGGTTTTCTTGAGGGCGTGCCGAACTAGCTGTTATGCAAATGTGTTACTTGGTGACATCACAACGTCGCTGAAGAAAAGGCAGGACTTCAAGCGAGGCGTTTCCGGCAGTTCAGGAGCAGTGTTTCTGTGGGGGAGAGTAACTCCCTTTGGCGTGAACTCTGGGTTTTGTAACTTTGCAGAACTTTTATATGCACAAAAAACTATACAACACACTAAAGGGAAGGGAAAAAGCACAAAAGCATAATAGGTCCCCTTTAATATTATGATTATTGTAAATTCTCAAAGGGCTCTTTGCTGTGTGTGAAGGATAATGTACAGTGAGTGGGTCATTATTGCAAAATGAACCCCGACAAGGTGATGCAGGAACCCGACACGAACCCGGTCGCTGTCTATTATGTCGCTTATTACATGGCTACTTACTAAAGAAATCAGTAATTTGACGCAAAATATCGATTTTAAGATTATTTTATTGATTTAAAAATGATTTTATTACCTGCTCCAGAGTCTATTAAAACTGTGTCCATAGCAGCGGTCTGCTATACGGAAATAACACGCCGAAGAGCGCTGTAATTGACCAATCAGAATCCAGTATTCAACAAAGCCGAGTAATAACACACATTTATCAAGTGACTTACCTCTACCTACAGCAAAGTGTGAGAGTGACCTTTTAAGAGCAGCACTCAGGGGATCACATGATTTATCACATGTATGTTCAGAGCAGGAATAGCCATTCAGAGACAAGGATTTACTCTATATATGCAGTATTTTTTACTCTTTCTACTCTTCTTTTTCTTCTTACTCTTAAATCCCCATCCAGTAATATGTTATTCTACAAAAAAAAATGTGGTATTAATTTGCTAAGTTAATTTTATTTGTGTGAAATCCTAATATCTCCAGTAGCATGTACAGTAACATGTGAAATTAGCAATCTAATAGAATAAATATGGATTAATAAATAGGGATTCAATTATAAGAAACTGTCTGAAGCGGAGATACATCAGAGAAAACTATAATAATATAATAAGGTGAATTTAGTACAGTACCATAATGACAAGTGCAGACAATGAAGACGATGGAAAGTGATATATCAGCGTTATTTTAGTTGTTTGCATCCCTGACAAATACAAGAAAAAAGTGGTGTAACCTCCTCTCAAATGTTCAAATGAGATGCACAGATAAAACTACCTGTTTTTGAATTATATGCAATACTTGAATGTTATCCATTCTCAGTGATATTTTCTACAGTTTGCATGTTTCAGAGGGTGTATGCTCACTACAGTAAGGCTTTTAAAGGCAGGGTTTGTTTGCTGCTTAAAGACCATCCATTGTTTGGTCTTGGTGGTATCACCGTGTCCTCCCAGGTCATTACTCTCCTGCATTGTCTACAAGTCATAGAAGCATTTTTCTTCCAAAAGCTGACAATGACGTGCAAGTTCCACCTTGAACTACACATTTGACTTGCAAGTGTCCATAAATAGACTATGTAAACATTGGTTAACAGGTTTGTGTGGCCTCTACAGGTGAAGATAAATCACAACTTGGTTTCCCACAGGTTTTCCATGTGTTGTAAGTGCTCTGAGCGCGAGTTCACATAAGGTTTGTCATTTTGAAAACTGTTCATTGATTCAGTTTGTGTGTACAACACTATGAATATGATCACTATCATCGAGACCACCTTGACCATCATCATACTGAATGACCGAGGTGTAGCACGATGGTGACGCAGTGTAAGCAAATACAACTGGTTTCTCTTGTTGGGCTCAGGAGGTTATCCATATCCCAGTATTCAAATGTTTGTTCAAGTGTCAAAGGCCTCAGTTGGTCTACTGACTACCAGAAAGAGACATCCAGCCCTTATACTCTGTGGAAAGGTGAGAAGAACAGCATGTTATGTGTGATGCGTGATAGTCTTAATTTAATGAGAATATTGACTGTAATGTTGGATTTCAAAATCGTGAGCATTATTATGTAAGTCTCTTGTGTTGAATCGCATTACAATCTACAGCAGCTGTTCTGCACATTACTTATGATAATTATATCTTGTGTATTTCTTTAAGAGATTATTTTAGATGCTAAATAATGTCATAATTGATCGTTCGATAAGCCACGCCCCCCATAGTTAAGGCCTACAACTTGAAATTCTTGGTTGTTTTTGATGCAATGGGTCCTTAATTTAGGAGAGAGACGGGCTGAGAAAGCAGGCTTCTCATTTCCAACAGACAACCCTCAATTGTTCTGGCTGAACTGACAATATCGTCCCGAGCAGATTTCATCAGCTGTATCTAGCTGGCTAAAGAAAAGCAAGTGTGTGGTAGGGGCCGCTGGTTTTGGAATGATATCCTCAATATTACTTTACAACCCTGTATCTTTATGTTATGGACACCTTTTTTTTTTCTTTTTTTCACCTTTGTTTGTCATGTTTTATCCGTAGTTTTGGCATGGCAGACGGGTCTTAAAACTACAATACCCATAAGACTCGGCCCCTGTTGCTACCATAGACTGTATATAAGAAGTGGACGTAGTCTCCGTTATGTCACCAATTGGTTTGTGGACTACGGTTTTGAAGCCTCAAGTTTTGCATTTTGGCTGTCGCTATTTAGTTTTTTTGCAACCAGAAGTGACACGAGAGGGTGGAGCTAAGTACAACTGAACGCTGACCAAGACATTTTTAGGAGACGGAAATGTCACAATTAACTTTTACGAACCGGAAACACACCAGTTAAAGTTGTAAGATGAAAACACAGACAACTCCCAGACCGGACAATACCGTGGTAGCGACCTGTCAATCACAAGGTAGCCACGCCCTAAAGCATCCCCTGCTTTATGGTCTATTTGACTCTAAATAGGACCGTAATTTACTAAATGAACATCATGCTGTATTGAAGAAGACTTGAAACTAGCGATTGAGATCATAAACTCATGTTTACAATGTTTACTGAGGTAATAAATCAAGTGAGAAGTAGGGTAATTTTCTCATACACTTCTATACAACCTGACTTCTTTTTGCAACCAGAGGAGTCGCCCCCTGCTGGCTGTTAGAAAGAATACAAGTTTAAGGCACTTCAGCATTGGCTTCACTTTTCAGACCCGAAGGTTGCACACTGGTTGCTACGGAGAAGAAGCAAGTCAGAAGCGAGAATCAGAGTGGTACCGAATTTAAAACACTTCGCTGTAAACAAAACACAGTGTTATAGTTGCTGAATTCCTCCAAAATTAACCCAGAAATTAAAAGTGAAGTGATTTGTGCGTATTGTAATATCAGATTTCTCAACACAGTAATCTTTAGCTCCCGCCAGTGGTTAGCGGCGCACATTTTAAGCAGTTTGAACTCTATTTGCTGCAACTCCTGATGTCGTTATCACTTCAGTTTCTCTTTCTGCTTCCACAGATGATGACACCAGCTTCCAAGAAAACATTGTACTTAGCAAATATAGCCGCTCTTGTCCTTTTCTGCTCTGTTTTTGCATTCTTTCTGTATTTTGAGCCTCCATCTCCTGTTTGCCCACCTACATCTACATTAGCTGATGATGGAAAGTATGAAGGCATGGATCCAAATGAAAAGCCCATAGTCCTGCTGTGGTTCTGGCCTCTCGGTCAGAAGTTTGATTTCAAAGTTTGCTTTACCTACTTCAACATCGATAGCTGTGTTCTGACGGACGACAGATCCCTCTACAGCAAAGCACAGGGGGTCATTTTCTTCCACAGAGACATATTCTGGCATTTGCAAAACATGCCGCAGGAGCCACGTCCAGCTTTTCAGAAGTGGATTTGGTTCAATGTGGAATCTCCGACTAACACCGCAAAGATACCGGGTCTGGACAACCTGTTCAACTTAACACTGAGCTACAGAAGAGATGCTGACATCACGGTGAGGAATGAGCTCTCTATTAGGGAGACGGAAATGAAAGAGGACTTTATTCTGCCCAAGAAAGACAAACTAGTATGCTGGATTGTCAGCAACAAAAACCCAGCCACTGGAACCGCTGTGAGAGAAAGATACTATCGTGAACTGTCCAAACACATTAAGATCCACGTGTTTGGTGCAGCCTTTGGGAACCGATTGATGTACGAGGACTATTACTCAACCATTGCTAGCTGTAAGTTCTACCTTTCATTTGAGAACTCGATCCACAGAGACTACATCACAGAGAAGGTTAACGGGCCCCTCGTGGCGGGGACGGTCCCCGTAGTTTTGGGTCCTCCGAGAGAAAATTACGAGCAGTTTCTTCCCTCCGACGCCTTCATTCACATAAATGATTTCCCTGATGCAAAGTCACTGGCTAAGTTTCTGCTGGACATGAAGAACGAGACGTACTCGCGTTACTTTGAGTGGAGGAAGTTCTACACAGCCACCCCTCATCTCCTGTCAATGAACGAGGAATTCATTCAGCCCATCTGCCTCGCCTGTGACCACATGTCAAGAGACAGGGATTTCCATGTAGTTCATGACCTTTATAAGTGGTACTCTACATGATAACGTCAATGAGAACGTCCTTTGATAGTGCAACCCGGTCTCACGGGAAGGCGTATAAATAGCACGACAAAATTAAGTACGTAAACTAAGTAAAATACATAAGGAAACAACATAAGTACTGTATGGAACTGTGACAAATGTCACTAAAAAAAAGGGACAAACGTCACTAACGTAACTTACTAAACAAAACAGCGGTCTCAAACACTGGTCTCCTGGTTGAAAGTCATGTGTTTATTGGACCCATCCACCTTCCCACCCGCCCACCATAAGCAGTGTGGGATCGATCTTCTCATCTCATTCTCGCAAAGAAGCGAATTTGACAATTTCCCTGAAAAAGGTCAAACTGTTCCTTTTTCCCATCTACTGTTGAGTTTCTGTAATAGGTCCATAGCAGAAAATGGTGTTGCCGTAATTTTGTCAAAAAATGTAAAACTCATAGGATCAGTCATTTTATAAAAAAAAAAAAAAAGAAATTTCAGTGTAATCTAATGGGACAAAAATAGGAAATCTTTTTTGGGATGTGGATAAGGGGTGAATTGTTTAGTCGATCGACAGTACATTAATATCATCAATGTAACAATTTTGATAATATTTTTTTTGTCTTCTTTTTAACTCTTCTTGTGTAATCATCTCTGACCTCTAATGTTCAGACGTGTTTGCCGAAGGAAGCAAAAGTCCATCCCACGCAGGTCAATCCATCTTCCTGTCACTTGTTGCCTGTTTGTGCATTATTCAGGTGATCCAGTAGGACCAGGTGGGAGGCAAAGATTCTTCTGACCATTTGTGTGCAGTATTTGCTTTCACGTCATGCTTTCTTTCTGCTTTTCATGCACACACCTCAGTGTGGGTAAAAGGTTAAAGGGATGGTTATGCAAATATATCGGGTTAAAACATGATTTGTTTAGCTGGGTAAATACAAAGGGACTGATTCTCTGTTTTTACTCATGTAATGTCTACATAAATAAATCAGTGTACATGTCTGATACTGGCTGATAATGCCAATATCTTCTAGGAATTTTAAAGGAGCAAGGCGACTTTGATTATTTTATTTTACTCTGTAGATGTAATAGTTTTGCTTTGTTCATAACTTAATTTAATCATGGTAAAGTTATAAATGCTCATGTATGGGTATGCCACTAATTTATGAAATTTTACAGTCAACATCTTGGAATATTTATACTGATCAACATAGTTGTTATTGAATAAAGACTAAATATAAAGACTGTCTCCTAGAGGGATTTTGAATGTTTCAACATCAAGTTTCAAAATGCATTACAACCAAATACACAACTTTTATGAAAACAAATTGTTTCAAAGTCAAATCTCAATGTTTTTAAATGCTTGACTGCCCGGTGTGACGCAGTACTGGTTGGAGCTGGTGAGTAGGTGGAGCATCAGTCAAATGTCACATCTGAAGGGATGAAGGATGAGAGAAAAACCAGCTAGTTTTTGTGGCGCTGCATGAGTGAGTTTCACTTGTCAGACGCGTCCTGTGCTGCTTCAGTCTGGATCCTGCAGAATATCTACACGCTCACCTTCAGCTCTACGGGACAAGCAAGTATCTTGACCAGATTTTCAACTTGCTTTACACTTTTTAGCAGAGGGACATTTTGCAGAAATTATGCTCCTTTTGATCCAAACAAACTTGTAAATTGTAGCTTTTCATGCCACATGTGGTTGTACTATTTTAGATATTTTAGGCAACCTTTAGATTATGATTTATTAAATGGCGTACTGCTTTTGATTCAACAGTTAGTTTAGACTTCTTTGAGAATTTAATAAGTGACACACTGCCAATACTTTGCTGAGTGGATGTGTTGCCAATGATTATGAGGGTTCTTCTTTCCTTGCAGGTTTCATATGGCTTCTGTTTTTTGTGTTTTTTTACGAGCCACCCTGACGGTGATTCTCCTGCTGGCTGGATTCACAGTTCTGGTTTTAATGTACCATAAGTCACTTCCATCTCCAAAATGCCATCCTCCGCCGGCTCATTCAGGGCGGCTGACAAAGCAGGCTAATTCTCCCGGCACGTCAAAACAGCCAGACAAGCCTGTATTGCTGCTGTGGCTCTGGCCTGAAAACAAAAGGTTTGATTTTCAAGACTGTGAGACGCTTTTCAACATTGACAGCTGCCACCTCACAGATGACAGATCTTTATACTCCAGAGCTCATGGCGTTTTGGTGTTTCACAGAGCTATCCGGGACGATCTCTCCAACCTCCCCACCGCGCCTAGAGCCAGATTTCAGAGGTGGATCTGGTTCAACACGGACTCGCCTACCAACACGCGCAGGATAGCAGGCATTCAAGGCCTCTTTAATTTAACCTTGAGCTACAGGAAGGACGCAGACATCCACGTCCGCTGGCGACTGACTCTCAAGAAGAACACAGATGAAGATTTCGTGCTTCCCAAGAAGGAACGATTGCTTTGTTGGATTGTGGGTAGCGATGACCTCCGCACAAAATCAGGGGAGAGATACAACTACTACAGAGAGCTTGTAAAACACATCAAGGTGGATGTTTTTTCCTCTGCCGAGTTCTCGAAGGGTGACAACTATTTCCTGACTATCAGCAGCTGCAAATTCTACCTTTCCTTTGAGAATTCAATTCACAGAGATTACATTACCGAAACGTTAAATGGACCTCTCGCGACCGGTACCGTGCCGATAGTTTTGGGCCCACCGAGAAGGAACTATGAGGATTTTGCCCCAGGTACTTCCTTCATACATGTAAATGACTTCCCTGATGCCGCGACACTGGCTGAGTTCCTCCTGCAGCTGGATAAGGATAATGAGGCTTACATGAGATACTTTAATTGGCGGCAATTCTATACCGCCAGACGTCATCTCACTGAGGAGAATCATGAGTTTGCAGACGCTATCTGCCAGGCCTGTCGACACGTGGGCATGAACAAGGCGTACAGAGTTGTACCTGATCTGTACAAGTGGTTCTTACGGTGATGCCGTTATTGATCTGCTGTTCGAATCATGCTATACAGATAAATATTCTTGTATTGGCTATAAAAACAATTCAACTTTTGGCTCAACACAAGTAGGCTACATGTACATATCTCCAGACTTTTTCATGACCATTTTCATAAAGAAAAATAGCCCTGTGTTTAGTTTTGTGTCAATGCATTTTTTTCACATAATCCAACAGCTGGTTTATTTAGCTTGAAAGGTAGGAGAATTTCCTCAACCCATAACTTAAAGCTGAAATCGGTAACTTTGAGCAAATATGATGAAAAGGTTAAGCTGTCAATCACTGCTCGTAAAACTCATGAACTCCCATCAAACTGTCCAGGAGCAGTGTTTCTGTGGGGGAGATTAACTCCCTTTGGCCTGGACTTTGAGCTTTGTACCGTTGCAGACCTTTTACATGCACAAAAAACTATATAACTAAAGGAAAGAGAAAAAGCACAAAAGCACAATATATCCCCTTTAAACTTACTAGATGATGCCTACGAGTGAATGTGTGTATTTCTATTATTATTTTTATTAATATTAAATGCTATTGAATCATATAAAAGGGGGGATAATCTGTCACATATTGTGATTACATGAACTATCAGGCTTGGATCCCTCCTTCTCCAGGAGTCTGTAAAGGAGGCTAAATGTGTTGCTGCTTTGAGATGTGTAATATTTAATTCAGTTTAGAGTTCACATTTGAAACTTATGGAGCTACATGTCTGAATTGCTATATTTATAACAACAATCCAATATATCCATGTCTGTTTTAGGGGGGAATCTTTCTAAGCATCAGACAAAGCAGTAAAAGCTGCATGTGACTTCTTCGCAGTTGCTGGGAGTTTTATCATCCCGATCCGGTGATGAGATTAGAGTTTTATGCACCAAACTCCAAGAAAAGTTGAGGCTTTTCTGTTGCACTGCTTTTATGAAATCAAATGTTGGTCATATCTTGCACTGCACTCCACTGTCATGTGATTTCATTCAATGTAAGCTTTTTTTATCCTTTATATTAATTAATTATTTTCAAATCCTGTGTATAAAGAATGGCCTTAAGCGTTTGATTATGTACATTATGTATGTGCATATACAGTAGGTGTGTATATACTGTTAGGCCTATATTTATTTATGTATGTATATATATTTTAATTTTTTTTCCCTGGTCAATTAAATGGGTTGTGGCTAGAAGGGAGCCAGCAAGCTGGGGAAACTCTCGCGAGATAGTTAAGGTTAGGCATTGATCTTGAATAGTTTAGGTTAGGATAGTTCGTCTGGCAGGGTGTCTCGCGAGAGTTTTTGCAAGTTTTGCAGATCTCAGATCAGATTTCGCAGTTTGCGGGCTCCCTTCTAGCTTCTAGCCACACGACCCAATTAAATAAACTGGGAAAAAAAGTACGGAAACTTGTGTTCTGTCGATTATTTCTCTGTTGTTACAATGCTTATTGGCATTGTATTTTACATCGTTGGAAAGCCTGTTTATTTACCTTCACAATGATGTCCAACTTGTAAGGATTATGCATTTATGGGATGAGCAGCACAGCTTATTATGTGGGTAGCGCCCAAGAAAAATTTGCCAAAATGCTCTGCCAATGGTAAACAGTGTATTCTCCTGTTGGTAATGACTCTTGTTTTCAGTTGTTTAAGAGTGTTAAGTGTAAAATAGCCAATATGTCTTGTTTGTTCCTTGTTGATAGAGAGTTCAATCATCCAATCCACCAAACATCTCAAAACAAGGGTCAATACCAACAGGAGAATACACTGTTTACCATTGGCAGAGCATTTTGGCAAATTTTTCTTTGGCGCTACCCACATAATCAGCTGTGCTGCTCATCCCACAAATACATGATCCTTACAAGTTGAACATCATTGTGAAGGTAAATAAACAGGCTTTCCAACGATGTAAAATACAATGCCAATTAGCATTGTAACAACAGAGAAATAATCGACCAAACACAAGTTTCCGAACTTTTTTTTCCCAGTTTATATTGTAGTCATCCATTTAGTGGCTGGTCCTGATTGTTTTGCTAATCGTCTTGCTTTGTATCCTACAAGTAATCTTTTTTTGTTGTTGTTTCTTTGCTTCTGTCGTTTGGGTTGCTAAAATGTATTCAAAAAATATTTTTTAAATAAAAAAACCCTATGTATAAAAAAATATGTTGTATTAGTTTTCTATCCATGTCTTCATGCCTTTTTTTATGTTATGAAAAGACGAGTTGCCTTGTTGATTCCTTCACTCACTGTTTGTTGTTCAACTGATCCGGAGTCTGTGAGCTCCATTCAATGAGCCTGAGGACTGCCTTACAGCTTTCTACCTATTATGGTGTTTGAGTGTTTCCATACTCATGTGGGCGGATGCTGCGCCTCTTGCTCTCTTGGCTACGGCCCTGGATTGTGCGTCTGCGTGCGCGTGAGTTCGTGCACCTTGTGTGTGTGTGTGTGTGTGTGTGTGTGTGTGTGTGTGTGTGTGTGTGTGTGTGTGTGTGTGTGTGTGTGTGTGTGTGTGTGTGTGTGTTTGCAGCGGTGCTTTAAGTACCTTGGACAGCACCAGGCGACACACACGCACACTGGAGCCATTGGAGGAACTTCTCTTCTCTCTCTCTTTATAACCATCATCCCACCGCAGCGCAGCTTCTCTCCTCCAGCTTTGTTTACTTCTAACCTCTCTGCTCTACTTGGACCTACTTGTTCGGATAATCTCTCTCTTCTCCAACCGGCTTTATGAAGCAGTAGAGCCGCAGCCGCTCCTCGGAGCTCCGGTCTCCTCTCTCTCCTCCTCCTCCTGCCTGCTGGAGCTGGAGAGATGCCCGCGGCGGGATGTGCTCCAGCCGTAAGATCCTGTGGAGCCTACTGCTGCTGTCCGTGGTGGAGGTGGGCCTCGGCGTGGCGAGCATCGTCCTGGGAGCCGTGGGCATCAGCTGGGTCCGGGGAGAGCACAAACCTCAGCAGGGAGACGCGTCTCCGGTGTGGAGCGGACTCTGTGTACGTCCTGCATGGGAACTACTTTTATCACTATACTTTACCTTATTTACTTTACCAGAGAGGTTCAATATCTCCAGGTGGTGATGTGGAGGGTATAGAGGCACAGCTAAAACTATCAGACACCTTTGAGTGTATCCATATGAGAACTATTAGGACTTTAAGAACTTTAAACATGCACTATCTGCCTTTAAACATGAACTATCTACCTTTTAACATGCACTATCTACCTTTAAACATGCACTATCTACCTTTAAACATGCACTATCTACCTTTAAACATGCACTATCTGCCTTTAAACATGCACTATCTACCTTTAAACATGCACTATGCCTTTAAACATGCACTATCTAACTTTATCTGCCTTTAAACATGCACTATCTGCCTTTAAACATGCACTATATACCTTTAAACATGCACTATCTAACTGTATCTGCCTTTAAACATGCACTATCTGCCTTTAAACATACACTATATACCTTTAAACATGCACTATCTGCCTTTAAACATTTACTATCTACCTTTTAACATGCACTATCTGCCTTTAAACATGCACTATCTACCTTTAAACATGCACTATCTGCCTTTATCTGCCCTTAAACATGCACTATCTGCCTTTAAACATGCACTATCTACCTTTAAACATGCACTATCTTCCTTTAAACATGCACTATTTACCTTTAAACATGTAATACCTTTTAACATGCACTATCTGCCTTTAAGCCTGCACTATTTACCTTTAAACATGCACTATCTGACTTTAAACATGCACTATCTACCTTTAAACATGCACTATCTACCTTTTAACATGCACTATCTACCTTTTAACATGCACTATCTGCCTTTTAACTTACACCTTTGAGTGTATCTCAAAAACATTCCTCACACAGTATAGGCTGTACATCTCTGTATTAAAATAAGGCATAGAATAGAATAGAATAGAAAGCTTTATTGTCATTGTATTAAATACAACGAGATTCACAGTTGCCACCTCTGGTCAGTGCTTTAAAACAAATACTTGACAAGACTAAACGAGGCAGATAAAACATATAACAGGTAAAACACACACAGTTATAAAGCAAATAAAACAGGTAAAGTAAATGTTATAAATAAATATAAACAGAAGTGTTACACTAGAAGTATAAAACATAAAAAAAGATGTAATGTAAACAGAGGTAATTGCACTTGTAAAACAGGTAGGGTAGATGTAATAAATAAATAAATGTAAATAAAGGTATATACAGTATATGAATACAAATTGGCCTTATACATGGAAAGGCATGATTGACTACTTTAAAATAAGATTGTTTTATTATGATTTTGACTGGACGATAATAGTAGAAGTTGTGTTCTAATACATCCATTTTTTAAATGAGTTTAATATAAATTAAATGAATACAGAACTGTAACAAATATAACTCTAGCCATTTGATTTGACAAAATCTATTTTAAAAACACTTCAAATCAGACAACAAATCAGCATTTCTCTTAAAAAAAAAAAAAAGTCTTCCTAATAAAGAGCTTTTCTATGGTTCAGTATTAAGCTATTTATATCACACATTGTTATTTGTGAGGGCACACAGTAAACAGCTTTTATTAAAGGTATTAAATTGATCTGTTGTTTTTATACTGATGGTTGTTTATTTAATATGAATCACTAACTGGAAGTTGTGACTCATGCCCAAGTATTAAGACCCAGGGTGCGGTGATGAGACTAAATATTTTAGTTATATCTTTTATGTGACTTAATGTGTTTGTCCATTAGACGTTAGAGAGACACACTCACAGCCATTTGACCTGCTAGATGCTTCTGTGCCGGAGCTAAAGATCGGTTTCATTCATTCATGCTTGAGTTGTTTATCTGGGCTCTTTTACGCACCATCATCCCTTCACTCCTCTGCATACAGTACGTGTCCTCCTGTTACACTGACGCTCTCAGGCTCATCGTCTTGATTTCAAAAGTTGAGTTTCTGACATTTTTAGTACAGTACTGTATATCCTGTATATAGATACTGTATATATAACCTTGAATCAACTATGACAGCTCCTCCAGCTGATGTAACAGTCGGTCTTATTGCAGAGAATTACTGTAAGTGCCTGGAGCTCAGGCAACATGAGTCATAAAGACACACATCTGTACCAGATTTTTGCAAAGTGTGCAGTATCTCAAAGACCCAAGAAGTGTGTGTGATGTGGAAAGAAAGAAATTAGTGATATTACATTATAGGTTGTATATTGTGAGTGCATGTAGAGTGTGTGTGTGTGTGTGTGTGTGTGTGTGTGTGTGTGTGTGTGTATAAAGTTGCTGCAAAGCTGTTATGCGGTGTGACAGACAGGTGTGTGTTTAACCTCACAGCTGTTGAATACTGTCTGCTGAGTCAGCCGCTGTCTCGTGGTTAAAGAAGATCTCCTATCAGGAACTGGGACTGACCGCTGTCCCCAAAACGCAGATTGAATGTCCAAGTATCCTGCTGGAAAGTGATCCTCGTTCATATTTGTCAGGACATATCGAGTTGTGAAATAATATTTTTCCAAGTTATTGGGCAACCTTTCGATAACTAGAAGGTCATCTGTTACATTCAATGATTTTTGAGGGTGTTATTTCTAAATCAAAAGCCCCAATCTTTATTTAAACCAATCAGCCTTTAGAGGCAGATAGAAGCTTAAACATCAGACATTGTGTATTGTATTTTATCAAAGGATTATGGATTCTTCTTTTTTTTAATCTATAAGTACTGGAATACTAAGAATCATTTAAAAGTGAAACTGAGAAACTCAAATTCCCATTAATGAGTTATTTTATGTCTAACAATATAATCAAGAAAACTAACTTAAAGTAACTTGACAGAAACCTAACCTCAACCTAGCAAACTCCATCCACTGAACACAAAATAGGGCTGAAAGCTCCGCAGGAAATCTAGTAAGTGCACCTTAAGTTACTCTTAATAATATCAAAGGTCAAAACCTTCAACCTTAAAGGTGAAACTAGTAAGAATAACACTAGATTTTTTAACAGTGATCAAACCAAAAAACCCAGTCCAGTGCTGCCAACTCTTTTCCAATGAAAGTAGCTAGCAGCACCAGCTCCAAAAGTCCCTAAATCTGGCGAGAAAGTCGGCAACACTGACAGTCCGTCCCTTCAGGCCTCCCTCCAAAGCCACTCCCCCAAAATTATCATTACGAACATAAACACATCATAATGAACTCACAGTCTTGTGGAAGACTCCAGTGACGAGCAATGAGTCAACACATTTTCACTCCCAAATCATCAAATACCGCCACTTGGTCAGCACGGCGCACAGGGTACCCCTCCTGCGTTACTTTTGGACGGACCAGGGACGGCGTGTCAATATACGCACATTACATGCATAGTGTCCTTTCAAAATAAACTTGTGTTTTCACAGGAAGTTAGGTTTAGGCGACACAACCACTTAGTTAGGGTTAGGAAACGGTCGTGGTTGTCGGTAACTTCACTGACTAGCGACTCATGTGACTCACGGGACTGACGATACCAACGAGTCACACGACGTGACTCATGAGACGTGACAAAATAAGTCAACGTTAGTTTCACATGGGACACGAACAGCTGCCTCCTGGTTGAAAGTCTTGTGACCTGTTGACCCATCCACCATCACTCCCACCCGCCCATAGCAGACTGTCACGCTATTAATACTACATCACTTGCTCCGACTGTTGGACAACGCCGCGGGTGGGTTTACATTGGAGTTAGTTGAAAGCCTGTTCGTCACATGCTGTCGCTAAAGGGAATTTCAACTAATATAACAAAAAATGTTTCTAAAATCTTTACCAACCCTGCCTTTAACTGAAATAGTTGGATTTTAAGTTGCTTCAATAAATTATCTCAAAACCAATATACTGTAGCTGAAAGATTAAAAAAAATGAGAGGAAGCCAAGGAATGACATCATACCCTCCCCTTTTACACACACACACAGACTACCGCTTCCAGCCACTTTCAGCAAAACAATGCAGCTCACATCTCACTGTGCAGCCGTCCCACTTGTAAGCGTTGTGTGCCATAAATCCGCCACCGTGCTGCTCCAGTTCAGTCTGAATCATTGACATCCAGGACAACGTGGCTTCCTGCTCAAAGCCCACAATAACACACTCTATTTTTAGAGGGAGAAAGTTGCATCGTGTAAAGAATACATTCACCCTCTCCTGTTGTCGACACGGGGAGGATGGAGTGATAAAAATAGTTTCAATTTCATTTGGTTTCCTAACCAGTAATTTTCTTAAGACTACAACTTCGAAAACTGCTCATTTACTCATCTGTTGTTCGCTCTCTTTCCAGTTTCTGGTCTGTGGGATGTGCGGAGTGCTGTGTGCTCGCAAGAGGACAGGTCTTATTGTAAGTATATACTTAGTTGTTTTGTTTCCCACTGGACTCTTTTGTTGTCATTTCTTATGTGTATTAGTTTGTGCTCTCTCTCTATGAACACTGTTTTCCTGCTGCTCTCCAGTGATGTGATGTGACACATGGGGGAGTCAAAGTGTTTTAAAGGAATAATTCAATATTTTGGGGAATATACTTATTTGCTTTCTTGGCAAGTGTTAGATGAGATCGATACCACCCTCTAAAATCCACAGATTAATATCTTGTTTGTTTAATCCGTACAAAAATAAAGAATGTGACAAACTATTTATTGGTTGGGATGAGTAACTTCCTGGAATCTCCGCTGGTTGCCTGGCAACTGGTACCCGGCCAAGAAATAGTCCGTCACAAAATTATAAAGTGTTGATTAGTGAACTTTTTAGGGATGCTGGTAGACGGATTTTGTTACCTTTGGACAGAGCCAGGATAGCTGTTTCTGCCTGTATACGGTCTTTATGCTAAGCTATGCTAAACTAAGCTAAGCTAAGCTTACTGTCTGCTGGCTGTAGATTCAGATCTAACAAACAAATGAGAGTGCTATTAATCTTCTCATCTAACTCTCAGCAAGAAAGCGACTAAGGATATTTAAACATTTTGTGCTTTTGAAAAATTTTAATCTGAAGAATGTTACATTATTTTGTCTCTCGAGTTTTGAGACTGTTATCAGGCTATTAAATAGGCATTATCGGTCACAATAAGAACCATAGATGTGGGTGAGTAGGGGCCTACTACACCCAATATTAGGTTTTATCATCTATTCACATGGTAGATCGCCGAAAGAAGGTATAAAAGAACACGACAGCGACCTCTAGCGACCATAGTAATTATGACAGGAGCAGAGGCGGAAGTCAGGTGCTACAGTATAGAGAGCGTCAAACTCCATATGGGATGGGGGTCAGGGCATGGATGGGACACAAAACAAAAGACAAAACAGAACACAGGAGGCCAGGGTTTGCATCCCATGGTTGTCTTTTATGCCAACTAGGTTTTGCTGCCTAAACCTAAAGAAGTTGTAGTTTTATTGCCTAAACCTAAAGAAGTTGAAGTTTTGCTGCCTAAACCTAAAAAAGTTGTAGTTTTATTGCCTAAACCTAAAGATTTTTGTTTGTGTTAAAAACAAACGTGATGTTTCATGCAGTTTTACGTGTTAGAACGTGTTGTTTTTAAGTTTCACTTTCACTTTTACAACGTAGTAGGCCTAGTAGGCCCCTAATGACCCACATATATGGTGCTTACAGTGCCTGATACGCCTATTTAATGGGCTGAACAGTCGAAACGGGTTCCCATTCATTCATTCATTAAAGACTGTCTTCATATCAGTGTCCTCTGTTGCAGACTTCATGATGCCAAATTCTAACTGGAAACAAAAATCAGAGTAGATCCAGACACACACTTTTTGATATGATTGGCGTTTGGAGAGGCGAAAGAGCCTTTGAGAGTTGATGAAGATGAGTGATTATTCATTATTATCTATTTAAAAGTGTTTGCCTTTGAAAGATGATTTATTTTGAACACCAAATACTGTTGCTATTCAATAAAATGACTCGACGACACACATAAACTTTGCACTCTGCAATGCAAATATATGTATGGTCTGTGTCATGAATTTTCACACATTATCTAACCCTGGAAGTTTACAAGTAAAGACTGTCTAATTGTGTCAAACACCCAAAGGTGCTTGTGTGTGTGTGTGTGTGTGTGTGTGTGTGTGTGTGTGTGTGTGTGTGTGTGTGTGTGTGTGTGTGTGTGTGTGTTGTCCTGTCCTGCAGGTGCGCTCTGAAAAAGACATCTGAGGAAACCAGAGGAGACAAACAGTCACCTCTCCTCCTCTTCTCTTTCTGTCGTTCTGTCCATCTTTTTTCTGCTCAGCGATCGCGTCGCAGTCTCTCTGTGTCTCCGAGTCCTCGTGTTTCTCTCTGACTCTCTCTGTCTCCTGCTGGGAGGGCACTAATGATGGATCAATGTCAGCACAATCTGCTGTAACAGAGACATCCCTCAACCTTTCTCTCCCTCCGTCTCACCCTATCCATCCCCGCCTATTGCCTCTTTATCCTCGTGACTCTCCCTTTTCCATCGCTCTCATCTCTCTACCTTCTCTGTTCAATCTCATCCTCTCCAGTCGTTTCGATGCTCTGACTCTCTCCATCTTCCCTCTCCTCATCTCTTTCCGTCCCCTCCCTCCTTGTTTGCCTGCGGGGTGATGATTGCATTAGGTTGGTTTGGCTCCGGAGTCCTGCCAGCCGCTTTCCACACTTCACCGGGTAATGACTGAAATTGGAGAAGCCCTTTTCCATGCGGTTAAAGGCACTAAAGGCATCTGCACTGGGAGCAATGAAAGAGAACCTGAACTCTTGACACAATACACACACACACGTGCATGCACAATAAACAGGGAGTAGAATTGAATTGGATTTTTATTATTCTCATTGCAAAGTAACAGAACTGCAGTCATTTCCCCATCAGATCCTGCTGGGAAAAAATGTGATTCTCATACTGGGTTTGAGTTTTCCTGCTGCTTCACTATCCTAAGGAGGTAATCCGTTAAATGTGATTGATTAAATACTAAGGGGAAAATCTCACCAACAGTCTAACACTCACACACACAACCACAAAAACAAGTGAGTGATGCAAGCATATTTACAAGCCGTGCAATATTTCTGGAGGAGACAGTGTGCTTTGAGAGCGATCCAATTTTCTAATAGGAAACAAGATTTATTTGACTGATACGCATTACTCATCAGAGCAGCCGCCGTCCAAAACAGCAGAATGATGGAGATGGAAGCTCAATGATAGTTTATATATCTCCCCATCTCATCCCATTTTGTCAGTTTGTTTACAGTTTTGTTGATAAGATATCAATTCTGCCGTTTGCATTAACATAAACCATTCTCTCTCTGTCTCTCAGATGATCCTATTTTCGGCGTGCTGTATCTGCGGTCTGATTGGTGGGATCCTCAACTTCCAGTTTGTTCGTGCGCTGAACAAACGACCCGACTCCATGCACTCGATTCATCTGGCTGCCATGACTCTGGCCTGTCTGGGTAAACAAGAAATAACAGCACAATGTGATGCAATGCAACCATGCACAGTTTTTAATGTGTACTGTATGTGACGTGTGTACGCTGTCAAAATATAGGGATTTTGTTAGAATATTCAAAGGTTTAAATTAAGGGTAAAGCAGCTCTTCATTTGTCACCTATCAGTACTGTAACTTAGGGCTAAACAATATATTGATATGATATTGATATCGTGATATGAGACTAGATATCATCTTGGATTTTGGATATCATAATATTGTAACATAGCATGAATGTTGTCTTTTCCTGGTTTTAAAGGCTGCTTTATTGCAGGTCCAACACAAGGCTCTCATCCAGGAGGCCGCTGTTTGTGTCCCATGCGTTAAGTTTCACTTTCATGTTACAATCAGCTTTTCATTCGTGTCCCGTGTTCACAACGTCAAGTCACATTTTCACTGTAAAAACGTAATAATTTGAAGCCCAACCAAGTAGTTTTTTTCCTAAACCTAACTAAGTGTTTTTGTTTTATTAACAACATTAAGCACGTGTTTACTGCGACCGAAAAGTGACGCCGAGGGGTCTGACAAAGCATCAGTATGTGACGAGTTTAGAAGAGAAAGTGTTGGATATTGGCACCAGATAAAAAGTTAAGGGGTCACCTGAGGGTGCACGGACATCTGTACTAAATTTCACAGCAATCCATTCAATAGTTATCAAGACATTTCAGTGGGTAAGTGAACACTTTGCCCTGCTGGTGGTGCTAAAGGAAAAGTCAGGGGATCACCAAAGTCATTAGGATTCATCCAATTGGGATCAAGAACATCTGTACAAATTCCATGGCAGTCCATCCAATAGTTTGGACCCAAATGATGGACCAACCAACAGAGCGACGTTGGCATCCTAGTGGCACGTCACTAGCATGGCTAAAAAAGTATAAAATACTAAAGAACTCTTCCATTGTGTCTTCAGCTGGTTTCTCTTCTCCTGTCTTGTCCAGGGATCTCCTCCTGTACCTTATCCACATGGCTCACCTGTCGCCTGGCCAGCTCCGAGCAGCAGAGGATGTTCCTGGAGAGGGAACACTCGCTGCACCACTCGCACGAGATGACCGAGAAGGTATGAGAGCTGGTCAGTTTGTCAACAGTGTGGCCTTTACCTCGAATAGGAAAATATGTTTCATGACCTAAGAGGATGTGTATGTTAAGCTATCAAGTGTGTTTGTGTGTCCCCCTAACAGGAGATCCTGGACAACTCCAGTAACGGCATCCCTCAGATCTCTTACAACGGACACACCACAGCGTCACCA
Source organism: Adelosebastes latens (assembly GCA_916700685.1). Lineage (NCBI taxonomy): Eukaryota > Metazoa > Chordata > Actinopteri > Perciformes > Sebastidae > Adelosebastes > Adelosebastes latens. The sequence goes on from CAKAKR010065879.1 coordinate 38,157, forward strand.
TGACAACGCATCACCAATACATACTGAAACAGTTCATGAATCGCTCGCTGTCAGACGACAAATACAGCATGTACTTCTTTCTGCACATCCTGCGGCGTACGCTGTAACTCTATCCTGACTGCGGGGAGTGAAACCTCCAGGTGTCTCGCCTTGGGACCTTTTTCTCCGCCGCCGGAGCGAAAGAAGGACGTTTTGACAACAAGAGGGAGGAGTTTGTGCTTCTGAATGATTATGCAAACATGGGTTCAAACCCCCTCTGATCAGCTCAAACCAGAGCAGGGATGGAGAGCTGCCATTTGCGATCGTAATTCAGGTGACAAACAAATCTGCGTGGCATCATCTGACCTTTAAGCTAACGAGCAGGAAGGATTTTATCTAAAGTGATGAGCACAAACGAAGCATGCACTTGAAGAGCCACTGCTATTTCAGTCTCAATGTCTTTATTCTCTCTATCTCTGTCTTGTTATGGGTTCATGGAATGCAGATCTTGAGATAGCCTACGGTAAACTGTATGTATCGTCCCATAATGGAATGCTTTGATATGAAAACATGCGCAATGTACTGTATATTGTATATCCATGCTTGTATATCAGGAATCTAGCCGTCCCTATAAATCAAACATATTTTTATAAACGCTTCTTATAAAAGTGAATTCAATTAAAGTATGACAAATCTGATTGATGGTTTATCTTGCATGGATTATTGCAGTGGAATTTAGTGCTATATTTTGATTTCTGCAATGTTTGATAGATTGATTTGCACACACACAGTGAGCAGCAAGATGAGTTTGGTCTTATGATCCCAAAATATGCAGATTCGGCCTTTCTCATTACACTGAACAATACTTTTTGCATGTTTCTGTGAGTATGCAAGTGTTTTATTTAGGGCTGTCAGAGTTAACCTGATAATAGAGCATTAACACCAATTCATTTTAAAGCCACTAATTTATTTAATGCATTAACGCAATCAATTTTTCAGTGGTTGTAGCAGAGAGAGTGAAGATACTGGCAGCATATGAAACTAGGCAACATAAGGAATCAATTGGTATCAACCATGCCATACTATCTTGTTGGGAAGGAGGTTAAATAACGCTCCAAACTTGTGCTAAATTTTGGCGAGGAAAAACTGTCATGGCCATTTTCAAAGGGGTCCCTTGACCTCTGACCTCAAGATATGTGAATTAAAATGGGTTCTATGGGTACCCACGAGTCTCCTCTTTACAGACATGCCCACTTTATGATAATCACATGCAGTTTGGGGGAAGTCATAGTCAAGTCAGCACACTGACACACTGACAGCTGTTGTTGCCTGTTGGGCTTGAGTTTGCCATGTTATGATTTGAGTATATTTTTTATGCTAAATGCAGTACCTGTGAGGGTTTCTGAACAATATTTGTCATTGTTTTGTGTTGTTAAGTGGTTTCCAATAATAAATATAAACATACATTTGCATATTTGCCCACTCCCATGTTGATAAGAGTGTTAAATACTTGACAAATCTCCCTTTAAGGTACATTTTGAACAGATACAAAATGTGCTAAATTATTTAGATATTTTAATCGACTGACAGCCTCACAGCATTTTAATCAACACACTAAATGTTACATTTTCGATAAATGCAATATCACACACTGGCAACCTGCACACCACACTGTCGACATAATCAATGCGGAGCAAGATTTAGGAAGTTACTGCCTTCCTACGGGACCACAGTTTAACTCAGCGATGCCGTTGGCTCTGCTCAAGATTCACACACTCATCGTAAAGTTAAGTGAGGAGGTAAATCTGTTTTATGGCACCTATCAAGCAATAATAAACAGTATCACATACACTCACATGCATGCACACAGACAGACACACGCCTCTGACCTTTAATGAAGATGTACAATTGCTCTGACAACATCATGCTGCTCAATACCTCATTATGGTGTTTGCCTACTCCAGGAAGCACCGCACAGTGTGTGTCGGTGTGTATGTGTGTGTGTTAACTATAGGCCCAAAGCAGCAGAAGCCACTGGGAGCTCTTGCTGACTAAGAAACCACGTCACAATTTATCACCGTGACAACAGAAAGGAGCCAGCCAAGGCGCCTGAGAGATGCTGAATCATGTGACCTCCTGTGGTGCTGCTCTGTCAGATAACAGTAACACTAGATTAGACTGTGTGTCTATTTGTGTGTGTGTGTGTGCACTAGTTGCACTAATTGACACCTCAGGTCACCCTAATGATCTTAATGTGCCATCGCAGGTGAGAACAGGATACAGAATCAATGAGCGTCTCTTATCAGGTGAACAGCTCTACAGCATCCTCGCCAGGGTAGTCGGTGCACACCTTGCAGTTTACTTAACAAAGGGCATGATGGTGAGTAAATGCATAATAACAGGAAAGATTCATGTCAGAAATAATGTCAAAATACTGCCCCAAGCATTTCATTTCAGGAACCCATTTGGTAAAATGTCCTAAAGAGTATAAGAAGCCTTCTGTGTGTGTGTGTGCATGTGGTTTATTACAGGAGTAAATGACTGTACAGTACCGAGAGAATCACCGGATTTACCTGCTGGGTGTGCCCTGCTGGGCTCCTATTAACTCCCTGTTCCCCCCTCTGTCTGTGCAGTGTGTACAGTATCACTATGCAGGAATATTACAGCTTTTCTGTCTGTCTGATTAAACACAAGTTAATGTGATTATATGCACCAAGTAAGCACAGCATCACCTGAAATAATAGCCTTAAATCTAGATTTAGTTACAATTAATCACATTGCCACTGCCATACTGTGAACCCGGGGCTTTCAGGGGCCTCGAGTCAGTTGTTCGCTTTTCCCTGTTGGCCTGTTGAGTAAATACAATTCTGAGGCATTGGTACTATTTACTTGAGTACTTTCATTTCATGGTAGGTTAAAATTTTACATAGAGTTGACTTTATTTGCATTTATGCTCACAGTTAACAACAGATTAGAAGCAGCATTTACACAGATAAAAAACAAAATAGAAATCTATACATGATTGTACGTCAATAAAAAACTATACATTTATTCATACACACATGCACCCATACATACTCATACATACACATTTACAAATACAACCATACACTTACATATAGCCATGCATACATTTTAAAACCACACTAAAAAGAAAAGAAAAAAACATTCAGAACAAACCCCACGAACTTCAGCTGATGACATGCAAAATTAAACAGGTTTGTGCAGAAATAACTGCTGCAGCTCCTCCAGACCAACAGAGGTTTTCCGTGTCTTGTGAAGTGATGGGGCTCCGCAGCGAGTTACATTATCGTGTCCGACCGGGTGCCGGTGTCTCCCCTGTTCCCTCCGACCGTGGTCGGGAGGCTGAAGCAGGAAAAAACAACACTAGGATCAGCAGTGATTCATGGAGGGACCTTCGTCTGGTCAGCTAACATTACTGCCACGCAGGTGCAATATAGAGTGATATTGTGGTTTTAGCTGACGTGTGTCGCCTCACTGTTTTGAGCGATGCTCGTTCATGTCTATATAGAGCGAGCACAAGCTCGAGCCCGACGCTGACTTTCGTTGACTTAACGGCCACAGGTGTCGCTGTTAACAAGCATTTCTGATTCTTACAAACAGTCCCTTTAACTAGGAAGTCACATTGATATTAAAAACTCTTTTACAAGTGAGACCTAGCCAAGACAGGGTCAAATAGCAGCATCCAACAAATAAAGACAACATTGAATCACGACAGCAACAATAGGTACGACACAAAACATTACGTCATTATACAGTGCATTAACAATAGAGCACGTTGGTCATGTGTTTGCTATTTAATTACTAACAGGAGAAAAGTTATAAATATTTTCTGTTACTATCAAGGGTTTGCTCACAACAGTAAAACTAAAATGTAATGATTATTAAATCATTATTTTTCATCTTTGAGTCAAAGTCTTTTTGTTTATATATGCAATATAGTTTTAATTTATTAGGTATTTGTGAATTTCTGGATGCTGTCACTAATTTGTGATAAGGGTTGTGTTAAGGGTTGGTTTATATCTACTTTTAACTCCGGATGGATATGTGGGTTGTAAATAAACTTGGGATGCTGTTCATATATTTAATTTGGGATGTAAATAAAGCTGGGATAGTTTTTATATTATATTATATTATCATTCTATGATATATGAGTTATTAGAGGAGAAGTGAGAAAGGGGTATGTCTGTTTTTATTTATTTTTATGTTCGAAATAAAGTCATTCATTCATTCAGTCATTCAATTTAATTATTCTTTGCCTGTAGTTGAATGAATGAATGAATGAATGAAAGACTTTATTTCGAACATAAAATAAATAAAAACAAATACAAAATAATAACAAACAAAACAAGAGTAATAGTGTCCGAAAAGGAGCAGGTAGAAGTAAAACTTATATTTCCCTATACCCCTTTCTCACTTCTCCTCTAATAACTCATATATCATAGAATGATAATATAATATATATATATATATAATATATAAACTATCCCAGATTTATTTACATCCCAAATTAAATATATGAACAGCATCCCAATTTTATTTACAACCCACATATCCATCCGGAGTTAAAAAGTAGATATAAACCAACCCTTAACACAACCCTTATCACAACTCTTCCTCAACCATATACCTCCCAAAAATATCTGTTTTATATAGCTTTTTAAAGTGATTTATATTTGTGCTCCGCTTCAACCCATCACCTAACCCATTCCACAAATCCACCCTACAGACTGAAATACACATACTCTTCTTTGTTGTACGAACACAGCGCTTTTTAAAATTAAATTTTCCTCTTAAATTATAACCCCCCTCCCTGTCACAAAACATATTTTTGAATATTGCCCGGAAGTGAATTATGTTTTGCTTTGAACATAATTATTGCGGTTTTAAATTTGACCAAATCCATGAATTTCAATGCATATGACTTTAAAAACAGTGTGTTCCCTATATCCCACATTATTTACTATCCTGATTGCTCTCTTTTGTAGTATGCATAATGGTTGTAAGTTGCTTTTATAAGCCCCAAACTTCCACACAGTAATTCAGATATGGTGATACAAGTGTAGCTGCACCTCCTGGCCAGTAGGAGGTGATATAAAGACATATTTTGACAGATGTTTCTCCTTCCTCAAAGCGGAAATCGCTTGTCTTTCCTCTTCCTGTCTTCCTAAAACAGCATGGCGAACTTAGAGCATGCAGAAGAGGACTCAAAACATGTGAACATGTCCGGTGAGATCTCCACCTCCAGTGCTCTAGTAGTCCAGCCGACCTCGGAGTTCTCTGCACCCGGCAGAGATCCCGGTGCTCTCCCGTTCACCGGCTCCATCCCGTCGTTCTCAGCCGCCTCCGAGCTGCTGTCAGCTCCGTACTCCTGTCTGGTCATGAACACACACCGGAGACACGTCGCCCTGCCGCCCATGTACCTGAACAAGAAGAGGACAGGTATCCAGGAGGAGCTGGAGGCAGAGCTGCTCAAGTTCTCACAGAGGTAACAAACACCTGGACTGTTTTTATTTTACTACTTGCTCACATCTTGTAGCATCTGTGGTCTTCCTGGCTCAAAATTGACAGGAAGACCACAGATGTCATTATGCTATTAAAAAAACAATATTCTGACTAAAAGTTTATATATACCATATATATATATATGTGATAATCCATCAACATTATGTTCTTCTGATAATAACTATAGTTAAAATAATTCATAATATCTGCTTCTTCTTTTTTTTTTACTAAAAAAATAGGTATAATTTCACAGAAATTAGGTTTATTAAACTTAATTTCCCCAAAAAAAGTGTAAAACTTAACAATTTAATTAGGAATGAAATTGGCCAAAAAGGTATAACACAGAATTGGTTGATAGTTTATACTGTATGCTTTGTAAACAGTCAAACCAGACAAGTTCAATTTTGACCCAGGAAGACAAAAGCTGCATGGTCGACAGGAAGACAACAGGAGGGTTAGTTTGGGAAGTCTTTTTTTCCCCTGCCTACCAAGTATCAGATGAACAACACTCGTACTTGTGTTGAAAATGAGATTGACACCTTTCAACCTTGCACAGATTATTTATTATTATATTTTTTTTATTGTGCAACATAAAGCAGGTTTAGTTTGATCTATCTGTTAATAATTTGGATTTTCATGGATAATTACATAAGATGCTGTGGCACATGAGTTGTTTCTGGATGTTAGTTGTACATGTTTTATAATGTGTATTATGTTTATTACCTTAATTTCCTTAATTTATGTACAATATAATTGTTGTTATGAGGTGTAAGAGCTCTGTCTCCCTCATGTCCTTGTGTGTCTCAGACAAAGTGCCTCAAGAAATCTGTATTTTTTTTCTTAACTACTTCAGCTCTGTTGACATGCTTGAACATCATGTGAGGTTAAGCCTGTCTCTGACTGTGAGGTTTGTAGTTACTGGACATGTTTTCACCTCCCTGTCACTGTTATTGAACTAAAAACAAGTCTTGGTTCTGGCTGTAGTGGAGAAAGTATTCAGACCTGGCAGGTGACTTTAGGTAAAACAATACTTCACTACAAGCAAAATGCACTTAAAGTATTAAGAGTAAAAGTACTTGTTTTGTAGCAGACTGACCCCTATCACTGTAATACTATATTATTGAATTATTATTATTATTATTGATGCATTACTGTGTATGCAGCCATTATCATTGCAACCGAGATGAGGATGACAGAAGAGTTGTCACTAAATAAAGAATATCACAATCCGTTTAACTTTTAGATTAATTGTTCTGTCTATCAAATATCAGAAAATTACAGAGACCCCCTAGAAGAACATTTTTATTATCTCATTCCCTCGAGTTACATAGAGCACTTCTTCCAATCATTCCTGACAGTCTGCAACACGTGCGAGTGTCTGAATATTTCTCTCTCCGTTGCTGGTCATTTGACCTTCATTTCTCTCATCATCTGCATACTTTCCTTCCATCCAGTCCATCCAGTGCTGTCTTTCAAATGGAGCTGGTGTGACAACAATTTGACAACATGTTTCATCTCATAATATATCAAATGTTCCGTATCAAAGTAATTCAACTTGACCTATTTGACTCGTGCAGTCTAAAGGGAGTTCCCCTGGCCTATGAAAACATCAGGATAGTGGGCCAGCATGGAGGCATCTACGACGACAGCGGCTACATCCACATGGACATACAGGCCAACTTTATTCTCTTCCAGCCCCAAAAAGGACAGAAACTGCTGGTAAGATTTACAATTACCTCACTCAGTATGTGAAAAACAAAAAAATGATGTGCAGTACAGTCCATTCGTGTGATTAAATATTCAGGGGACAATATAATTAATGTTGTACATTATTTGTGGGAGCATATGATTGAGGCATTTTCCTGGAAAACAAAAACAGCATGGATGGCAAAATACCAAACCCATGCAAATGAAGAAAACATTAAGAATATCTTTATTTCTGGCCCACTTGTACGCATGTAATTTTATTCCTCCTGTGTTTCTGTTTCCAGGGTAAAGTGAATAAACTAGGAGTAAGCCACGTGGGCTGCCTGGTGCACGGCTGCTTCAACGCCAGCATCCCCAAACCCAACCTGGTTTCTGTGGAAACGTGGCGGGACGCAGGGCCGCGGATCGGAGCAGAGCTGGAGTTTGAGGTGACTGCACTCGACGCTGACACCGCGGGGGTGCTGCTGATCAGAGGACGGCTGGACAGGACCAGGTATGTGTGTGTGGTGGTGGTGCTTGGAGGGGGGACAAAACTAATCTGGGTTCTCTGTTGTTTCATAGCTGCAAACTTGTCACCTTTTGACTGAATCTAGCGGTATGATTAAAAAATATGGCACCTGAATGATTCATATAGAGCCGAAGCTTATCCATATCAAGCTAACTGTAACTCTGTTTGCAACAGCGGCGAACAATTCAAAGGGTTGTAGGCGAAGCATAGTTTGTCATCATTTTAATCTTCTATGGGACGCGAGTGGTTTGATTCCTCAAGGCAGTGTAGCCGACACAGTATGATGCGTCAAACACCTACACTTGTTGTTTTCTATGTAAAGTCCTGCCCACAGGCGGCGTCTGGGCGCAAATTAATTCTCCAGAGAAGCAGCCATTTTATCACATCTGCTCACCTAGGGGTGGGCGATATGGCCAAATCTTCTACCATGGTATATATGTAATTTTATATCATGATACATTAATTCTGTAAATGCAATTAAGAAATGGTCTGAAATAACCATCCCGTACTTCAACACATTTGATTATTTTCTTCTTTTTTATTTGGAACTTCCATACCAACAAAAACAACTGCTTCACATGAGACAACACTTGAGTTAAAAACAAAAGACTCAGACTTTCAAAATGGAGGCTTTAACGTTTCTGAGAACAATAATTTCAAGTGTTACAGGTTTTAAGGCTTACAGGTGCGAATAAATACCAGCCTGACTTCGGTCAGTGATATAAAACTCACACAAATTTGTTTTTAAGGGTATAGTAAAAGAAAGAAACAACTTGACTTTTCCTGCAGGATTTCCTCATCTTGCATTTCAAAAAGCTGTCAAAATAAACTACAGTGTGCAAATGTCTGGTAATCATTAGGGGTGTAAGAAAATATCGATACACATGAGTATCGCGATATTATGTGTATGTACTGTATCGATTCTCCAAAACACTATTTATTTTTAATTAACCCCGACCGCTATTCAATATTTCGGAGATTATAGTGGGCTCAATTTTAAAGCTAGGGTGAAGATACTGGCATCATATGAAACTAAAAAACATAAGGAATCCATTGGTACCAACAAATGTCATACTAGCTTGTCGAGAAGAGCGCTAAATAACGCTCCAAACTTAAGCTACATTTTGACGAGTAAAAACTGGCATGGCCATATTCAAAGGGGTCCCTTGACCTTTGACCTCAAGATATGTGAATGTAAATGGGTTCTATGGGTACCCACGAGTCTCCCCTTTACAGACACGCCCACTTTTTGATAATCACATGCAGTTTGGGGCAAAAACCATGCAGTTTTTTAAATGCAGTATAAATGTTATTTTTGTCTATTCTTGTATTTCTGTTGTGAGCTTTATATTATATTTAAAAAAATCCTAATACATTGCCTTGCTTACAGTATCGCAATATATTGAATCGCTACGCCTGTATCATGATACGTATCGCCAGATTCTTGCCAATACACAGCCCTAGTAATCATGTAACCAGAGTTCTTCCTCATCTTGGGTTGGTTGTGATTCCTCCTGTTGCTCAGTATTTACAACTTCACTCTCCTCCTCCATGTCTGCCCAAATCACGTTACCTTGCGAGGCAGCAGGATTTGCGAGATTGCGATATATCCTGAGATCACGCGAGAACTGCTACCGCAGTGGAAACGGTATTGCCAAATCTCTACCGGTAGACACGTTTCTACGATCGCATGTTCACACAGCTCTATGCTCCCCGGATCGTCACGTCTCAGCTTCTGTATCCCGACTACTACCTCTGTCAGTATCGTGTGTCCGATGCATGCTTCCTGCCATCCTCAAGTGTAGCAGAGAGAAGGAGAGAAGTGGTTGAGGAAGAAAGAGTGTCAAGAAAGAGGTACATGGCTAAACAGAGACAACACACACTTTAAATCTGTATACAGCTTTCTTATTTTGATTATTTTTGTTTAGTCTATGAAATGTCAGACAGTAGTTTTTGTTTGTTTATTCAGATTAGATGGATTAGTGGAAAAATTAGCATAATTTCCCAGAGCACCAGGTGATGTCTTCAAGTTGCTAAGATATTTAAATTACAGTGATATAAAGTGTGTTTAATTACAAAAAATGATGCGGGTGTGAGGGGACTCACCTTTTTCTGTCCACTTGAGTTTGCAGCTATGCATAATAATAACCTTTTGTTTTTCTCAATAATAATATCAGACATGGAGATTTATGTTCATGAAATCTAACTAAATTGACTGTGAGTTTTTTGTTGTATGAGCTGGTTGTAAAATGTTTTTTTAAAGGCGTGGTTTAACCCCTGAGTGATTACTGTGTTTTATCTGTGTGTGTTTCAGGGTACAAGAGCTGCTGGCTTTGGGCGAGAGCACCGGCGTCCCTGCAGACCAGCAACCAGAACCACCAGAGACAGAACCGAACCCAGAACCCGACGAGGAGGAGGAGGCTCCTGAAGCAACCCCCAAGAAGAAGAAGAAAAAGAAGAAAGACAAAGTCAAAGAAGAGGAGAGAGAAGAGGAGGTGACGAGTGCACCCTCCTGCCAGTTGGACGGCAGCGCAACGCCAGAGCTGAACGGAACAATGAACGAAGCAAACGGCAACGAAGCCGGTGAGAAAAAGAAGAAGAAGAAGAAAAAGGAAGAACATGTGAAAGAAGAGGAGGAGGAGCAGGTTCAGCTCTCTGCCATGGAGGTCCACGGCAGTGACTCCAGCGGTTACCATAGTGACAAGCCAAGCAAAAAGAGGAGACTTGAGACTGGTACAGATGTCACATCTAGTCTTAGTGAACCGCCAAAGTCCAAGAAGAAGAGGAAAAGTGACATTGAGCAGTTTGCCTGAAAATGTATCATATTCTGTTTGGAAATCAGGTTAATTGTGTGTAGAGGTGATACAACATTAATAACATCAGTGGTTCTGGAGGAGACGTGCCTTAACAATTAAACACCATGTTTTAGTAAGTGACATGTCTGGTGGATTCTTCTCAGCTCCTCTAAAATCCTTTAAACAGAGGGTCAGACCTGCAGAAGGAGCCTTTCTACAGTCACTTATTACACAGCTTTGTTGAATACTCGAATCTGATTGGTCAATCGCGGCGTTCTACGGTCTTTTATTTCTTTATAGCAGACCGTTGCTATGTATAACAGACTGTTGCTATGGGTGCAGTTCTGATGTCGGACTCTGGCTGTACATTATCCCTTGTAGCTTGTGGAAAAGCACACGAGAGGATATAAACAGGCTCCACAGATCAGTCCTCATTGGATTGCAAATCCCTCACACAGCCTGAGGAGGGAGCAAAACTGCTTCATACATCAACACTGAGACACAAAAACACAGGAGTGTCAAGTAGAGTATATTTTCTTCTGCTTGGATACTGAAGGAGGAAAGCTAGACAGCTGAGACTGCCGAGCTCAGTTTAAGGAACTTTTCTCATACCTCATGTGCCTCTTTGAAAAGGTTGTCTTTGATAATAGCTGCAAATATTCACTCAGCATTCTAGAAATGCATCATGCATAGTGACAAAACTGCAGTCATGATTTATTTGTGCCGTTTCACTGTCTTCCTTCCAGTGTTGCATTGACTGTTTTCACATGAAGATGTGGACATTAAATATTCAGTTCTCATCCCGATTAAAGAGCTCTATATTTTGAAATGTTTACCCTGCTTCCATTTTTCATTCAGAATCATTTGACATACCCTTGATTTTTGATCACATATTCAAAATAACTACTTTTTTAAAGACATAGGGGGGTTTAGAAATCAACATCGCTTTGATTGTGAGAAAAATACATCCCTGTAATGATTATTAATACAAAGATTTCTTGTGTTTCATGGAAAATCCCCCCCCACAACAAACTCTTTTATGCTGGCCAGTGGGTGTCGAGTGATAAAGTGCTGAGAGACGGCCTAAAGATCTTAATGTTTTCTTTACCCCCACCTCCACACGCACCCACACACACACACACACACACACAGACACACAGACACCCTGCCTTTCAGCGGGGAGTCTCATTAGCCGAGAGGTGCTAAGAGTTGGAGAGCTTATCGGGAGCTGCCTAAAGAGGACAGATAAGGAGCTGCAATTAACTTGGCTCATCTTCATATGTCACACCTGATCATGCACATCTGTGCTTTATAAATTAAAAGCCTTTAATAATGATTTCACATTTATAACTGCAGACTTGAAGGCTTATTAGAAAGTGAGAAACCCCTAAGTATTTATTAAATGAATAGTTTTGCGGAGTACATTTATTTATTTATACCTCTAAAGCCAGCTAGTTAACATGTTATACGACTGCCCCCTCTTAGTCGACTGACTAATCAATCATTTTGGGTCTTAGTCAATTAAGATTTCTTTAGTTGATTATTCATTTTTTGTGATTTTTTTCATGCTGAATGACTTATTTCCAAGAAACTTATGAGCACATACAGTATCTGGTAAACACAATATTTGAAGTGGTGCTTTTGTGTGATTCTTTGTGGAGAAACTCTAAGCCCTAACACGTTATACCTCGTGTAAGTGTAAATACAACAGTTTGCTGTTGTATGGGGGGTTGTCTGTCTTCCGGACTAACTTCCTGGAGTCTCTGTCGGCCGAGCAACTGATCACGGCCAAGAAATTGTTTATATTTTTAAGGTTAAAGCATGAGAGTGGTGTCAAACTTCTCCTCTAACTCTCAAGCACGAAAGCATATACAGTAGTTCCCTAAATGTTGAAGTATTCCTATAATGGGTTACCAACATGTATATCTGCATTATTATTAAAGGATTTTTACAACTTTTTAACCCAAAAGTTTTAATTAAAGGAATACTTCACCCACAAAATGACCATTTGTATATCAATTACTCACCCTGTATCACCTTGAATTCTTGAAGAAAACTTAGTTTTTCTCTCATACCTCCACTGTGAATGAAGAATAAAAAATGGAGAAAAGTCTTCATGAATTGAAGTAACAATTATCCAAGACTCATGTATCCAGTCATATGCTCACTATTTCCCAAACACTTGCATCTTCGCTAAAACTTTGCTATTTAAAACACTTGTTTTAGCGAAGATGCATGTGTTTGGGAGGTCGTGAGCATACGACTGGATACGTGAAACTTGGGAGTATACAGCACGAGTTGTGTGAGTTGACAAACGGATGTTTTGATATAGTTTTGCTGTTGTTAACGCGGCCCCCATTTAAGACTTTTCTCAATATTCGGATTCTTCTTTCATCATGGATGCATGCGAGAAAAAGTTTTTCTTTAAGAATTCAAGGTAACACGGGGTGAGTAATTGATATATAAATGGTCATAATGGGGGGTGAAGTATTCCTTTAATAATAGCCTTATAAGTAATCTTTAAAGTAACAGTAAATGACTTATTAACAAACACATAGTTACAAACTATAAAGACTTTATAAAGTAGTACTGAAATAAGATTTGAGCTCTTAGTGAACTCATTGAAATTGGCTAAACCTGCTTCCAGTAGAACACACAAAATAAACAGATAAAAGCTCATGTTAGCAGATTTTAAACTTCAGCAGTTGAGTATTATCTCCATTTAAAACTATCCAATGTACTTGTAATCACATAGTCATTACAAATTGCTCCCAGGATGCTCTGAATCACTTCAAATTGTGCTGTTTCAACCGTACAAATATACAAAACACTTAGAGATTTAAAAACAGTGATCTGAACAGTTCAAGTGGACTTTAAACGGTTCGCTGTCATTTGTCCTCCCATGACCCCCCTCCGCCTTTATCACTCTTTCGCCCGTGTGCACCACCTCTCTTCTTGCACCTGTGCCCCCTCCTTCCATCACCACTCATTTATCTTGTCGTTCCTCCTATCACTCCCTCACGCTGACTCCCCCTCTTCCCCGATCCTGCTTTCTCTCTTCCTCCTACTTGTCTCCCTGATTTATCGGAGGCGGTGTGCAGTTCACACACATTCCACTTCTGACACCCCC